>JADBJO010013726.1:35000-51102 GCA_016801955.1 Conus betulinus
CTCTCTCTCTCTCTCTCTCTTAATTCTGTTAGTTTCTTTCGACGTTTAGAATTTGCACACACAGTCCACTCACCCACACAGGAAAGTATTCAAGCATTCTGTGTCCAAAACCTGCCAAAGCACACTACATTGCAACCCATTGGTGTAAGACAGGCGATTGCAGGGAACAAGCAAACCAATGAACAGGGGCATTTTCTGCACTTGCAAAAGTAGTGTTTACTCAAAGCAAAGAACACAAAGAATTAATATTATTCTCTCTGTGTGTGTGTGTGTGTGTGTGTGTGTGTGGTTTCCTAAATCGACTTGAGTCAGTGACTTTAAACTTTTATTTTGTTTTCAATGTGAACTCAATATAATCTTTTTAACATAGGATGAAGCACATGGCTCTTCTACTATTTGCACTCGCACACATACGTTGGCGCTCGCGCGCATGCCAAACACACACACACACACACACACACACACACACACACAGAGAGAGAGAGAGAGAGAGAGAGAGAGAGAGAGAGAGAGAGAGAGATTGAGTTACCCTGATGAAATGACTTGTTCGCGTGCTGGAACAAAAGAGAGAATGACAGGCATGTAAATGTGAATGAAACACGCATCACTGAAGCGCTAGTACAGAGGGTATGATGAATGCACGACCAGCTGTTGAAATGTGCGTGGTCTCTAGAGCATGGAAACACCAACCTGTCAACCATAATCCCCATGAAATGGAATCTCCCCCACGAACTTCATGACGTTGTTGTCTGTTCTTGGTCAAGTCCATGGCCAAATAGCCAGGAGAGTATGCTGTGCAATAGGTACGTCAGTAGTTTTACTCAGGCCCCAGCTTTCCCTAGTGTCTGATAAACGCTTGTTGCTGAAAACGCAAACACCCCCAAAAAAAACAAACAAACAAACAACACCTGCTTGCAAGCAGGCATTCCATGTTCAATGGAAACTAACAGTAAGCTCTATACTGCAATGCCAGCACTATAGGCTCTATCTCTGAGTTCAGTTCAGCCTGGATTCATTCATTCAGACCTGATGACTGATGAAATATGTAAGCGTTGACATGTACTGACTAATGTTCACACCATGTGGGAACACTGGTGTGCTCTTATCAACAACATAATGCACTCTAACCAGCATGCTTATATTCTTCACTCCCTACCCTGACTGAGTGTGGTCAGTGTTCAGATTACTACCTGATGTAAGTTTCATTAGTCTCAAAGAGGCAGTTGTCAGTTTCTACAGCCTCTTCTTATGCACTGTTCTACTTCCAAGGCATTCATCACAGTTAGAAACTGACTCAGTCATCAAGCATCCTTAGGTCACGCGCTTTGTTTTATGATGTGATCTCATGAGGCACTGGGCTGGTGACATCATGGACCATTTTCTCTTCTTAATGTTCCAAATTACATCTGCAATGTGATTCATGTAGTAACACTGTGCAAACTGTTGTGACGACACTCAACTCGTTCCTCAAAAGCTGTGGATGGACAGATGTCACGACGATCCACGAATCATCTATCGAAGACTAAGGGCAGAAATCGTCACTCGAAAACTACAGACCAGTAGAGTATTGCCATGAAACCATTGAAGGGTGGGCACGTCCCTTCACTTTCGCCGCAACAGTCTCATCATAATTCCAATTAAACGTCACCTTCCTAAAGTAAGGCGAGTTCAATTTTCTAATTATAATTCGCCTGTTGCTTGAGTCAGGCGACGTCCCGTGATGTGACGTAAGAACTCAGAGCATCTGGTGGGCACTAGGCAGTCACCAACACCAGTATTGTTCCACAAAACAAAGTTCATTAGCATATAAGTGATACATATTCACTTTCAGTTGAAGATGCAATAGCAGTCCTTAAGTTTCAAGCAGTCAGTAAATGACACATTCAGAAGAGTCATTTGCTACTTAAATAGGCATCAAGAACTGTTTGCTCAAAAATTCCCTGCATATATCGTTTATGGAATGTCACTGGACCAGCCCGCAGCCTTAATGACTGTATCAAGGTTCGCCCTTGCACTCTTGGCAGCCAAACAACTGGCTGAGCCTGTGCTATGGCTGGAGTATGTTTCTGTACTTATTCCAGCATTTCCCAACACAGCCTTGACCCAACAAGATAGTGTCTGTCAGGACACAGGCACATGGGGTTTCACAAAACTGACTAACAGCTAACATGTTTTCCTCAATTCTTCTGTTCGTTACAGATAAGCTTGCAAGTGCTCAGCTAAACATAGTTTTGGGTTTTTCCTAACAGCTGAAATTTCTGCCGGTTATGTATGGAAGCCTGGCCGTGACTGTTTGTGTTTTGCTGAGAAAAGGAAAACACTTTTATCCTAAGCAAATCTTAGCCCCCACCTTAAGTAAAATTAATGCAAAGCTTGTGCTCTCTGTCCTGTTAATACTGCTAGCAAAATACACATTCTGAGGGTAAGATATTTAGGCGACAGTTCTGTTATTTGAGGAAGTGAGTATAACTATTCTAAAATGGTATTTACACTCCAGGTGTCACGGTATTTTGGAACTGCAGGCCTTTCCTCAAAAACTCCCTTGACAACAGAAACACACATGGGGATGGTAACCTACTGAATCCCCATCATGCAGTGGAAAAAAGGCAGACAACGCACTCTTAGCTATATTTACACTAGTGCAAATAAGTGTGCAAAAAATCACACTTCAGCTAAGGTTAGGGGAAAAACAGAGACTAATTCCATGTTTCTGTGAAAAAAATACATTTGTCAATAGCAGAATTGTAGGCAGCTTGAGCTGCCGGATCCAAGAGACTCAACAGTGAGATCTGCTGCTTGGTTTGAAAACCCCTCTTGTTGGCAGTGGCTGTGGATAGCAGACATACCATCAGTCTTAGTCTCTTCCTCAGTGGGTGTTGCATGTGGGTGTCACTGGGCAGTGTTAGTAGTTTCCTGCCCCTCAGTGGGTGTTGCATGTGGGGGTCACTGGGCAGTGTTAGTAGTTTCCTGCCCCTCAGTGGGTGTTGCATGTGGGGGTCACTGGGCAGTGTTAGTAGTTTCCTGCCCCTCAGTGGGTGTTGCCTGTGGGGATGACCGGGCAGTGTTAGTAGTTCCTGCCCCTCAGTGGGTGTTGCATGTGGGGGTCACTGGGCAGTGTTAGTAGTTTCCTGCCCCTCAGTGGGTGTTGCATGTGGGGGTCACTGGGCAGTGTTAGTAGTTTCCTGCCCCTCAGTGGCGCAGGTCCCTTGACCAGCAGTGGCATCAGCACTGGCCACCACACCTGTGTTGGTCAACTGGGAACCATCACCACTGCTGTGTAAAAATGCATGTGGTCTTGTTTATTCCAGCAGGAAGGCGAAAATCTTGTCGTTGACGGTTGTCTTTCCATCAGACAAGTAGCTCCCCTCCCCCTTCTCCCCTCCCCACTGCACCTGCTTTGACCCTTAACATCTGTTGTCTTTCTGTCTTAGACAAAGTCCCCCCCTCCCTCCCTCCCATCTCCTCCTTCATCCATCCATCCCCCCCACCCTGCACCTGTTTCAACCCTTAACACCTGTCATTGTGTAACTTAACTGTCAAAGAAGAAGACCTCCTCCCCCCCCTCCTCCTCCCCTCCCCCATCCGGCATGCATTACGGCCCTTAAAGTCTGTCGTCTTTGTGTGAGATAAGGAGCCCCTCACCCTCCCCCCCCCCTTCTCTTTCTCTCCACTTGCAAGTCTTTTGACCCTAAACGCCTGTCGTCTTTCTCTCAGAAAAGAATCCCCACCCCCCACCCCCTCCTCCAGCCTACCCCACGCCTCATTCACGAGTTTCGACTCTCGAGGCCTGCTGCTGCCTTTCTGTTTGAGAAGAAGGTCCCTTCATGCACACGTTTTGATCCGTAATGCCCGCTGTCTTTTGTTAGAAGAAAGCCCCATTCATTCACATTATTCTACCCTTAACACCTGTTGCCTTTCTGTCTCCCCCCCCCCCACTTTCTCCACTCTCTCATCACGTGTTTTGACTTTTATTCTTTTCAATGCAAGGCAAAATATTAATTGTATACTCGTATACTGTCACCAGTTAAAAAAAAGTGAAATGCAACTTATCAGTTATCAAGGCAGCTGTTGGGGCACGTCCCTTTCCATGTTCCACACCTGCATGATTTTTATACTGGGTTTTGTCCTGAAAAGATACGTTATGTTTAGGCAGTGAAAGGGCAAACCCCTGCTGTTGTCCTTCTCTCAGAGAAATAGCTCCCTCCATGTATATAGTTTGCCGCCTTTACGTTGGAGAAATTCCCTTTATGTTGATCTTTTGTTCCACAGTGCTTGCCGTCTTTCTGTCAGAGAAGAAGCTTGCGTCACGCATTGTTTGAAACTTTCATGTCAATTAGTTTTTCTTTTAGAGAAGTACCCCACGTCATGCATTGTTGTTTTGACCCTTCATGCCTGTCAGTCTTTCTTTTAGACAAGTACCCCATGTCATGCATTGTTTGTTTTGACCCTTCATGCCTGTCAGTCTTTCTTTTAGACAAGTACCCCATGTCATGCATTGTTTGTTTTGACCCTTCATGCCTGTCAGTCTTTCTTTTAGACAAGTACCCCATGTCATGCATTGTTTGTTTTGACCCCTCATGCCTGTCAGTCTTTCTTTTAGACAAGTACCCCATGTCATGCATTGTTTGTTTTGACCCTTCATGCCTGTCAGTCTTTCTTTTAGACAAGTACCCCATGTCATGCATTGTTTGTTTTGACCCTTCATGCCTGTCAGTCTTTCTTTTAGACAAGTACCCCATGTCATGCATTGTTTGTTTTGACCCTTCATGCCTGTCAGTCTTTCTTTTAGACAAGTACCCCATGTCATGCATTGTTTGTTTTGACCTTCATGCCTGTCAGTCTTTCTTTTAGACAAGTACTCCACATCATGCATGTGTTTCGACCCTTCGTGCCTATTACTGTTTTTTTTTTCTTTCTGGGAAGTACCCCAGCTCATGCATTGTTTGTTTCGACCCTTCATGCCTTTCGTTCTCTTTCTGAGCGCTGTGCTCGCTCTATACCTCTCTGTTCTTCATATAGGAGTACTTCGTATTTTCAGCAATTGCCCTGCTTGATTCTAGTTATTGTCTTGATAGCCAGATACACCAGGACTCACCATGTTTCTGGTTTTCCTGTCGTTTCATTATGATGTAAAAGATTACTGCACCCAGCAGTGCACAGATGGCGGCAGCACCAACCACGGCAGCTATAATGGCTGTACCTAGAGAAAAAAAAAAGATAAAATAAAGCTGTCATTGTCATCACCACTGAACCTGTCTGACATTCAATACAAAGCTATCCTCTTCCATGAACCGAATCAAAACACAGTTGTCCTCATCATTGAACTTGTTGAGGAATCATAAGAGCATGGACAGCCACAGCATGTCAACTAGTCAAGGAACTGAAACAGACGTCGCCATCACACCAGCCGCAGTGGCGAAATGGTTAGAGTCGCGGGTTCCCGGCTGGCAGGATGTGGGTTCGATTCCCATTAAAGCCATGTGGGAATTTTCTCTGCCCCAACCAGCTCTTACCCAGAGTTGAGTTTGCTTTAGGCTCAATTGGGAGGACTGGGACCACACAGTCGAGTTTCAATTTCTAAATGGATAAATCTTTGAGAGTGTTGCTCAAATTTCCTGACTGACACTGCAGGTGTCTGTATCTCGCAGGCCTGGTTGCCACCCGAAGATATTATGAAGGTAAGGGTAGAGTACAGCCTTGTCATGCAGTCTCAGACCCTTCATCGCCTAGCATCACCTTTATCATCCTCATAGAAGAAGAAAAAAATATGTCACTGTCAGGACAGCCTTCATGTTGACAATGCTCTGTCAGGATATCAGGAGAAAAATCATCATCCTTGCTTATTCAGGAAATGAAGTATTACTCAATTACAGCCTGCAATGTTGGCTGGTATTAAACATAAGTAATGATACGTTACTAATTGTCTGGAAGGCTCAAAGCAGGAAACGATCTCTTCCAATTATCTGACAGGTTTATGACCGATGACAATAATCTTCTTGATTTCTTTTTATTTGTTTTATTATTACATTTTTTATTGTTTTTGCGACATGTGTCTTGATTGGGACAATTCTGATTTTCATAACAAGTTCACCGATCCAGACATGTTGACTGATGTTGTCAATTTGCTTCTTCCAGAGCGGTTTACTGGAAATGTAACAAGAACGGCCATTGTCTAACTTCTCTGATGGTCTCATTATGTACATATCCTCTTGCTCCACATTGTCTCCTGTTCATTGATGAGAACAAATCCTAAACGCACAACAGCGTTTCTATTTTAAGTGATATGTGAGGTATCCAGCTCTATACTTTTGTTGCCGGACATATGCAACAGTGGTTTTTAAAGTAGAAATCGAGGGCTGACTGCCAGAACCCAGTATCTCATATATATATATATATATATATATATATATATATATATATATATATATATATATATATATATATATAAGATACTGGGCTCTGGCAGTCAACCCTCGAAATCATTGGTAATCTAGACATAACACATCTGAAAAGGATTAGGGAGATAAACTGTAAACTTACGTCCTGCATTTTGAAGTTTGGATGCATGCCCACCTTCTGAAACACAGAACGAAGCAAAATAAACTTAAAGCAACCAAGCACACACACACACACACACACACACACACACACACACAATCAAAACTACAAAAAGGTACATTTAGCTTGGTTGGTCTGATATAAAACATTAAAAAACCTCTTCAACAGATAAGCATGTTGTTGATGAGCATATTACAAATGAAAGAGACGATGAATAAATAAATACATAGCCTGTATAGATAAATATATTATGAATAAAAAAGATATGTAAATAAATAAATACACAAATGAATTAATGCATACCTAATAAAATAACCAGCTCTGCACGTGGGGTCGGCAGTATAGATTTGAGTGTGATTAGAAGCATTAATCTGCGGATTTATCTCCCCCCCCCCCCCTCCCCTTTTTCTCTTTCTCTTTTTTTTTTTTTTTTTTTTTCCAGCCCGCGACTAGTACTGCTGAATGATTAACTGTGCAATGGGTAAAACAGGAAATCAATGGATAAACTGAAAATACCCTGTCGATGACCATCCGCTTGCCCATGTCCTTGACAATGTTGCTCAGGTTTTAAGAAGAATTCTTAGTGAGTCAGCCCCAAACAAAGGCACACAAATCACAAGACAAAACACGACGCGTTTAGACTTCGTAGGTCTTCTTCAGGCAAGATACACAGCCTTCGGGACAATGGAAAAGAAGAACGAGCAGTCACTGATCTTCTCGTATTTGACGCGAGATAGGCGTTGTTTTGACTTATAGTTTGTCCTTGTTTTCGCCGGACTCACTAAGAATTATACTTGGCATTGGTTTCAGTTTCCGCCTGCGCTGATGTCACTTTGAAATCGCGTGCTGTTCAGGTTTTCCTGTTAACACCGTAAGTTGAGCATTTCATAGGCCGGATGGATCCATTGTGGAAGGAAACGCACAGCAGAGTTTGGCGTGTGTAATTCAGCTCAGACAAAACAGGGTCTACAAAAGCATCATTTCCGTCGTCTTCATTGATCATTCTTTCAAATCAATGTCGACCTTGTGTGGTGGCGTTTAACCTGTACGAGTACAGTGACCACAGTTCCCACGTGTTTCTCCACATCATTTTCATCATCCACATTGATCATCTTTTCAAACAAAGAACAGTAAACAAGTGGGGTAGTGTTTGCTCCCATAAGGAAACCTAACACAGAGTAACTTTTATTCAAGACTGGCACAGCCTTTTACACTTGAATAAAGTCAGACAAATGCAAAGACGAACAATCTAATAGTGGGGGAAAAACAAGCGCAGGCCCAAAACTAAATTGTCTTCATAGTAATGACTTGGCAAAACTTTGAACTTAAGGAGGGCGGAGGGGGGGGGGGGGGGGGGGTGGCAGGAGGTTGAAGATGTAAAAACTGGGAATATGAAATTAAGGAAATATGAAAACTCTTCACTGGCTGCATAAGGGAACCATCGCAATCCCTTTTAAAGGCAGATATATTTGTATTGCCTGCTCCGAGGCCTTTCGTCCGCTGGGTCGGAAACTCATCAGGGAGACACGGCTGGCTGTATCTGCGCTCCTGGCGTCAAATAGAGACACACCACAGTCCATAATACCGTGGTGTACTCACCACCAAGGGTGCAAAAAAGAATCCAATAGCACCCCCAAAGCAGCCAGCGAAGAGTAGCAAAGGAAGCCAAACGAAAGTGTGGGGAGGAATTTTGGGCCTGCGCTTGTTTTTCCCCCACTATTAGATTGTTCGTCTTTGTATTTGTCTGACTTTATTCAAGTTTAAAAGGCTGTGCAAGTCTTGAATAAAAAGTTTCTGTGTTAGTTTCCTTATGGGAGCAAACACTACCCCACTTGTTTACTGTTTATTGTTTACTGTTCCCTGCCTCATTTCATTTCCAATTTCGTTTTGATTAAATCGAGGTTATTTGTATTTGTTTCTGTCTGTCTTTGTGTTTGTCTTTTGATCTCCCTTGCATCCTGGGGTGGATCCTCAGCGTAGGCTCAAAGATGCCCCCTACATTTTGCATAATATCTGTAGTTTTTCAGCAACTTTTTTCCTCCCCACACTTTCGTTTGGCTTCCTTTACTACTCTTCACTGGCTGCTTCGGGGTGCTATTGGATTCTTTTTTGCGCCCTTGGTGGTGAGTACACCACGGTATTATGGACTGTGTGGTGTGACGCCAGGAGCGCAGATACAGCCAGCCGTGTCTCCCTGATGAGTTTCCGACCCAGCGGACGAAAGGCCTCGGAGCAGGCAATACAAATATATCTGCCTTTAAAAGGGATTGCGATGGTTCCTTATGCAGCCAGTGAAGAGTTTTCATATTTCCTTAATTTCATGTTCCCAGTTTTTACATCTTCAACCTCCCCCCCCCCCCCCCCCCCCCCCCCCCCCCCCCCCCCCACCCTCCTTAAGTTCAAAGTTTTGCCAAGTCATTACTATGAAGACAATTTAGTTTTGGGCCTGCGCTTGTTTTTTTTCCCCCACTATTAGATTGTTCGTCTTTGTATTTGTCTGACCTTATTCAAGTTTAAAAGGCTGTGCCAGTCTTGAATAAAAGTTACTTTGTGTTAGGTTTCCTTATGGGAGCAAACACTACCCCACTTGTTTATTGTTTACTGTTCCCTGCCTCATTTCATTTCCAATTCCATTTTCAAACAAAGGTCGACTTTATGTGATGGCCTTTAATCTTTACTTTTATGGTGACCACAGTTTCCACAGCTTCTCACAATCCACAGCTGTGGAAAGTTTTAGTTCAATTCTCCAGTGTTTTGCAAAGTTCATGCGTTGTTCAGTGGTTTTTAGACTGATGTGTGTGGGCGCCGCTCGGAGTGCAACAACTGCGATGCTGATTATAAGCGGGGTGATGTGCGGGGATGGATGAGTAGGGCGGAAAAAAGGGGGAGGGGGTGGGGGCTTAGTAGGCTATGTCCATATGGGGATTAGAGTAGGAACCACTTAACATTGCAGGATTCAGCTGCAGCGCAGATGGATTTGCTCATGTAGAGTTTTTACCATGTTCCAAGACTACTGTAACAAAGAAACAGGTCTGTGCCGTTTGCCTACAGCCCTTCGTTTTTACACCCAGTCTGTTATTTTAGAAGGTGAAGAAGCTCCGTGATGCCTTACATGTCACGCAGCGCTCACAGTGAAACCTTCTTAGAGTGTTGGGACTTGCATGCTGTGAGACATAAACACTTTACAGCAGACTCCAGGGAAACCTTGTTCAGAAATGTCCCACCTGATGCGATCTTTGACTTTCTGAAAGAGATTGATGTTTCTCATCTGATCTAAGAATTTTACGGGAGAAAGATTTTTTTTTTAACATTTCCAGTGTGTTTTTAGAAGGTGTATTGTCAAGGATTGTGTGAGTGAGTTTTTGTTTGTTTGTTTGTTTTTGTTTTATTTGTGAGTTGAGTTGACTTCAACTCGGTCACAGCCTCGATATGGCCCTTTGCGGTCGGCTGGGCTATAAGAAACATGACCATTACCTTACCTCAGGTAGACTGTCATACGACGGATGACCCAATACTGATTGCTTTGTAGGGTGAGAGCTAAACGATGAGAGTGGGAGAAATGGTGCCAATAGGGCAGTGAAGAGGAGACAATTCAGGACAGCAACAAACAATGTCTGTGTTATGACTGATTGATCACACTCGACAGTACAGGGCCACGTCAGAGCAGAATCGGCAGCAAGCAGATGACGAAGCCGGAAGCCTCAAAGTCAATGTTGTGTGTGCCCCAGAGTTCCATGATTCTGAACTCCACCTCTACAGTTTCTACTGAAAGTGTGGTTTTGTCTGCAGTGCAGTGTGCCCCAGAGCTCCATGATTTCTGAACTCCACCTCTACAGTTTCTACTGAAAGTGTGGTTTTGTCTGCAGTGCAGGTGTGGCTGGAAACAAGAAAACGTTATGAACAAAACAAAACAGAAATGAGTCGGAAACTAAACGTGTATCTGGATTTTGGTTATTTCATGTTTGCATGTGTGTTTCCTTTTGTGTCGATGCCTTAATGTGCCCACAACTCTGTGTGTGTGTGTGTGTGTGTGTGTGTGTGTGTGTGAGAGAGAGAGAGAGAGAGAGAGAGAGAGAGAGAGAGAGAGAGAGAGAGAGAGGAGGGAGGGAGGGAGGGAGGAAGGGGGAGACAGAGAGGAGAGAGAGAGAGAGAGAGAGAGAGAGAGAGAGAGAAGGGGGCGGGGAGACAGACAGGCACACACCACACACACACACACACACACACACACACACACACACACACACACACACAGAGAGAGAGAGAGAGAGAGAGAGAGAGAGAGAGAGAGAGAGAGAGAGAGAGAGAGAGCACAGCTATACTATGCGTTTGAGTTCGTATGCGAATGTATGTGTAGTGCAATGTAGTGTTCTACGTTGTTTTGCGTTGTGTGTGTGTGTGTGTGTGTGTGTGTGTGTGTGTGTGTGTGTGTGAGAGAGAGAGAGAGAGAGAGAGAGAGAGAGAGAGAGAGAGAGAGAGAGAGAGAGAGAGAGAGCAGCATGTGTTGAATCTATATGAGCGTGTTTATGTCGGTCTCCATTATCCATCAAATGCATTGCCTGGAGATTCCATTTGGTGATGCTCGCTAGAACAAAATGAACTAATGTCATTTGTAAATACTCGCCATTGTCATGTGTAATTCGTGACATGTGAGTCGAATAGGCAAATGTCTTTCTTATTATATCATAGGAGTAGGATCAGCTTTTATTATGCAACATGTTACAGGCGCCTTTAAGAAATATTACAGTTCTTTTTTTTGGAATAGAATCTGAGTCTGCGTTATGGAATAACATCACATTTGTTATTATGAATGACAATAGCAGCTTTCAGTGCAAATGGCATCATAAATGGCATCACTGACTAGTATGGTACTTGTTTTCATGGGTTATAGCAAGTCATATCTCATCACTTATGAAAAAGGATCAACGTTCTTATGGAATAATATTACAATGACTATGGGTCACACCTGTTATATATCAAACCAGGTCATATGGGTCACACACGTTGAATCATTAGTGTTCAGTCAGATAACCTGGATTATATTACCCTTGTTCATATGGGTAACGTGAATTTAGAAACACACACACACACACACACACACACACACGCACACACACACACACACGCACACACGCACGCACATACAAATCACGCACATCTTACTATAATTTTAACTTTCACACACACACACACACACACACACACACACACACACCACACTCACACTCACACACACACACGCGCGCGCGCGCGCCACATACATAGAAACATGCGCACGCGCGCGCGCGCACACACACACACGCACACACACACACACGCACGCACGCACGCACGCACGCACGCACGCACACACACACACACACACACACACACACACACACACACGCACACACACCCCCTACCACATGTGAATTTCCGACTGGGTTTGGAGCCTTGCTTGCATTCACAGGTGCCATCCACACAGACACTGTCCTTGACCAGGCAGCTGGAGACGGCAGTGGCACAGGAGGAACCGTACCTTCCCGCTGCAGGCGCTGTCACCATGGAGACATCAAATCAAACGATTCTGATCGCTGTGCCATACGACCGCACCTCTACAAGACTGTAAAGCATGCCAGTCTAGCGAACTGCTTGAGGGAATCCGGCGTCCAGGCCCGGATCCTCGCCACAGAAGTTGGAGTAAGGGGATTTGTAGGCTCATCAGCCTACGACCTCACAAAATAGCTCGGGAGTTCAGGTAAGAAGAAGACCAGAACCCCGAAGGCAACGGCAGAGGCAGCCGAAAAAAGTTCCAGCTGGATCTGGTCGAGGAGGAACAAAAGCGGGACTTCATAAGGCTTAAATCCCCCCACTTACAACAGTTGTCCCGTAAGCAGTGGGTTCCGAATCCCGGGAGCGCAAAAAAAAAAAAAACAAAAACAAAAAAACAAAAAAAAAAAAAAAAAAAAAAACAAAAAACAAAAAACAAAAAAAAAAAAAAAAAAAAACAAAAACAAAAAAACAAAAAAAAAAAACACGGCTGTCATTAGAAGAGAATGATGACTTGGTTGCCCCCTTAAAGTGTAAAGAGTAGCGCCGAAATACTTGTCTGATGGATGTTTCTCTTCTGCTGTCAAACTCTCCTGGAATTTCTTCCTCCATCACTGTCGTCTGGAGCATCATTTTTCGCTCATGTTCACACTATGTGCACTAAGTACGACAACAACAACAACAACAACAACAACAACATTACCATTGTTACCTCACGTCAATCCTGCTGACAAAGCAGCCTCTGTATGAATTCCTGGTTAGACACGTGTCTGGCTTGAGTTCGTATAAAAAAAGTAGTCAAAGTAAGCATGTAGTAGGAACTGATAAAGTGTTAAGCATGTAGTAAGAAACTGATAAAGTGTTAAGCATGTAGTAAGAACTGATAAAGTGTTAAGCCTGTCGTAAGAACTGATAAAGTGTTAAGCATGTAGTAAGAACTGATAAAGTGTTAAGCATGTAGTAAGAACTGATAAAGTGTTAAGCAGGTCGTAAGAACTGATAAAGTGTTAAGCATGTAGTAAGAACTGATAAAGTGTTAAGCATGTAGTAAGAACTGATAAAGTGTTAAGCAAGTAGTAAGAACTGATAAAGTGTTAAGCAGGTCGTAAGAACTGATAAAGTGTTAAGCCTGTAGTAAAGAACTGATAAAGTGTTAAGCCTGTCGTAAGAACTGATAAAGTGTTAAGCCTGTAGTAAGAACTGATAAAGTGTTAAGCCTGTCGTAAGAACTGATAAAGTGTTAAGCCTGTAGTAAGAACTGATAAAATGTTAAGCATGTAGTAAGAACTGATAAAGTGTTAAGCATGTTGTAAGAACTGATAAAGTGTTAAGCAAGTAGTAAGAACTGATAAAGTGTTAAGCATGTAGTAATAACTGATAAAGTGTTAAGCCTGTAGTAAGAACTGATAAAGTGTTAAGCAGGTCGTAATAACTGATAAAGTGTTAAGCAGGTCGTAATAACTGATAAAGTGTTAAGCAGGTCGTAATAACTGATAAAGTGTTAAGCATGTAGTAAGAACTGATAAAGTGTTAAGCATGTAGTAAGAACTGATAAAGTGTTAAGCATGTAGTAAGAACTGATAACGTGTTAAGCAGGTCGTAATAACTGATTAAGTGTTAAGCAGGTCGTAATAACTGATAAAGTGTTAAGCAGGTCGTAATAACTGATAAAGTGTTAAACATGTAGTAATAACTGATAAAGTGTTAAGCAGGTCGTAATAACTGATAAAGTGTTTAAGCAGGTCGTAATAACTGATAAAGTGTTTAGCATGTAGTAAGAACTGATAAAGTGTTAAGCATGTAGTACACTGTCAGTTCCTACATCTTGCTTTCCAGGTTACTACTATGTCGGAGAAAGCGGGAAAGACTGCGCACTGGGATCATTTTGGGGGACAGCAAGACCTTTTGATGAAGCAGGACTGTACTGCTTTTACACATCAGTCCAACAGCAACAAGGGAGGCTGCAGGATGCATGCAGCAGTTGGTTGATGGCGGTGTGTGTTTTGCTCGTCGGCTCTGCAGTCATGAAATATGGGCTGGAGCACCCATGGGGGGCCCTTCCATGGGGACATTGTTGTGTCGTATTTGGTGGCCACACAATGGCATCTGTTACTAAGCAGTTATGCCCCCTGACGTCTTTAGGAAATGGCCTGTGCGTGCCAGCACCCACTGAGATCACAATGCAAGCTCTGAAGGGGTGGTGCATAATTCCTCCTCCCTCTCCCGACTGGTTAGTTTGGATGTTGAGGCCAGCACACTGTGTCCCACTGACATTTTTGGGTGTATTTGTTCCTTGTCTGCCCTTCGGCTGACTCTGAGGAAAAGGCCAGTGACGACGAGGGAAGATTCGATCACCTCAGGGACAGTGCTATTGACGGTAGGAAACTCTGCAACTAGAGATCCTCTTCAGGGGGCATCATTCCCACGCCATTATCTTACCTATGCTTCACGCAGTATGTCATGCTTCGTACAGTACGCTTCATGCAGTGTTGTTATTTTTTTTCACCATGTTCATTTATTTTCAAGCCAGTGTCGATTACAACGCCTCCTGCCAAACTCTCTCAAACGCTTTCTTGAAAGCCACGAAGACGTAGCAGAATTGCACAATTCCCTCTGGTGCTGGAGATGCTCTTTGCCAAGAGTAGGCGCTAACAGATCTGTTCGATTGCATTTCTGCTTTGTGTCAAAATCCACACTGTTGTTCAACAATAATAGCAACACGCTGCGGTGGTAAACGATTCAGGTTGATCAAACTGATAGTGCAGTATATCTGGTCGTGTTGCCGATTTCCTTTCTTGGGATTTCCGTGAAGTCGCAGTGTGGCTGCCCACGTGGCAGGGTAATCAAAAACGGTCACATACGTAAAGCCCTCATCCCTAGCTGATGCATTTGTACCAGTGTTCAAGTACTTAGGCTGTTCAGATGGTCCTTGAAGACTTTTAGCCAGGGTACGACAACACGAACAACAACAACTTTCTTAGGATTGGTCACCATTAGCCATTTAGTGCCCGGTGTGAGCCGTTGTTAATGACCAGTCTGTCACCCTCTGCACAACTTGCCGCCCGGCGACAGATTGGGTCTCAACACCAGGACCAATCTGTCGCCCATTCTAAGTTTTTGAGGACGACAGATTGGGTCGCACTTCACTGTCCAATATGTCGCCCCTCGGCCAATTTGTCGCCAACTTACCTTGCTCTCAATAAGTTGATGCTGGGCCACCGTTTCTCTCATTCCCACACTTTATCTCACTTAGGGAAAGTGTGGGGCTCACTTTCTCTCACTTGAGAAGAAAGTGTGGGATTGAGAGAAAGTATGGTCCCTTCCCTATCGCATTTTCCCCCATGTGAGAGAAAGTATGAGGGGGGCCCCACACTTTCTCTGATTGTGAGAAAAAGTGTGGGAAGTGCCCCATTTTTTTTCATTTATTTATTTTCAATTTCGTTATTAGTTTTCGTGTCTTTCCTTAACATCAAACTAAGAGCCAAACGATAATAAAATCTAATAAAAAGTGATGGAATGAAACAGGAGTTTATTGCTGTTTTTCTACTGAATGGTCAAATTGATAAATCTTCAGCGTGCATAATCAACCAGAAAAATCAAACATGCAAGTGTCAAGTAGTTAAATCAACTAGTTCTCAAATCAAAATAACAGAATTCACGCTGGAAAGTAGGTAAAGACATTTAAAAAAAAATGTTGCTTATGTTATTTTTTTTATGGACATGGACATGGCATTTAACATTGGCCATAAACGTTACCTGTCCAATGCTCTCTCTATTAAATGGGGTGACCACGAAGTAATTCAGTTGATTGTAAAATCCAAATTTTATACTAGTCTTAGCCTGCCTGCATATGCTGTAATGGTAATTTTATAATATTCACAATCTAGGATATTCACAACCTGGTCAGTGCCAAAAACCAGTGGTCAACTTCAGGAAAATTTCACGTTTCCACTGTTTCACTGCATATTGGTGCGTTATGAGTGTTTCTGTATAGTTTACAATATAGATGTCTGGTGGT
>JADBJO010013727.1:0-2500 GCA_016801955.1 Conus betulinus
CCCCCAACACCCTCACCCTACCACCCCCCATCCTCACAAGCCCAGTATCCACCCAACCAAATTCAATGTTTTTTTTGTTTTTTTTTTTTTTCTTCTCCAGAAAAAAACAAATGCTTCAATCATGTTAGTTTCAAATAATTTTCCCCATTCAAGTTTTGGCAGCACTTGGTCGTGCCACGATACCAGTGCCTATGCACTTGTCACGGGATGTCTCAGTCTGGAGCGCCATGTCCTCAGTCTCGTAATGCTCACTTGGTCTGATCGGGGCAGCAGGTAGTATGCATCCCTCTTTGGTGAAATCTGGGTGCTGCTCAAGCCATCTTTTTTTTTTTTTTTTTTTTTTTTGCTCTTCTTTTTGCTAATGCTTTTGATGTCTCTTTCTTCTTTGTGTGATGTGTTGTGTCGTGTTATGTTGCGTTGTGTTGTTGGTGCGTGGTGTTGTGTTGTGGTGTGTGTTTGTGTGTGTGTGTGTGTGTGTGTGTGTGTGTGGGGTGTGGTGTGTGTGTGTGTGTGTGTGTGTGTGTTGTGTGTGTGTGTGGTGCGTGTGCGTGCGCTGTTGCGCAACTGCAATAGGCAAGTGCAGGGATTGCAGGATTTTGTGTTTCTGTGCGCGCTGTGTGTGGTGGTCAAATAGTGCTCTTCAACAGTTTTTTTGCACGTACAGCGTGGACCGCTCTCCCCTCTCCCGTGCTTGCAGAGTTTTTGCCAGAGAACCTTCGACTTCCTGGTCTCCCCCTTTTCCTTTCCAGTCATCGTCAGAGCCGTTCCCCTGACTCTCTCTCTCTGTCTGTCTGTGTCTCACTCACTCACTCTCTGTCTGTCTGTGTCTCACGCACTCGCTCTCTCCTCTATGTCTGTCTGTCTGTCTGTGTCTCAACTCACTCACTCACTCTCTGTCTGTCTGTCTTGTCTGTGTCTCACTCACTCTCTGTCTGTCTGTCTGTGTCTCACTCACTCGTCACAATCTCCTATGTCTGTCTGACTGTCTGGTGTCTCACTCACTCACTCACTCTGTCTGTCTGTCTGTGTCTCACTCACTCACTCACTCACTCTGTCTGTCTGTCTCACTCACTCACTCACTCTGTCTGTCTGTCTGTGTCTCACTCACTCACTCACTCTGTCTGTCTGTCTGTGTCTCACTCACTCACTCACTCTGTCTGTCTGTCTGTTCTCACTCACCTCACTCACTCTCTGTCTGTCTGTCTGTGTCTCACTCACTCTGTATGTCTGTCTGTGTCTCACTCACTCTCTATGTCTGGCTGTCTGTGGTCTCACTCACTCACCCACGGTCCTGTCTGTGTTTCACTCACTCATTCTATGTCTGTTGTCTGTCTCTGTCTGTTTCTCTGTGTTTCACTCACTCTGTCTGTCTGTCTGTATCTCTTCTCTCTCCTCTTTCTCCCCTTTGTCTGTCTTTCTCTCTCTCTCCCTGTCTGTCTGTCTCTCTCCCTCTCTCTCTTTCTCTCTATCAGTCTCACTGTCTCAATCTCTCTCTCTCTCTCTCTCAATCTCACTGTCTCAGTCTCTTTCTCACTCAATCTCTCTCTCTCTCTCTCTCTCTCTCTCTCTCTCTCTCTCTCTCGGGGGGAATGAAAGAAGGAGCAAGGGGTACAGAAGGCCAGTGTGGAAGAACTAATCCGAAGTGATCACTTCTCAAGCCGACTCCATTACGGCAGACAGGCTGGTCTACATCTGGGGTGGTCTCCCCTGCAGTACTACTGGTGCCTGCCAAGGGGATCATATCCCTCCCCCCTCCCCCCACCCCCTCCTACTTTATTCCATTTGTATTCCCCAGCCTCACATTTCTCTCTGTTTGTCTCCCTGTGCATATGCAGCACTCACGCGCATGCAAGCACGCTCGCACGCACACAGGCAGGCATGCATGCACGCATGCATGCACAGGACACACACACGCAAGCACGCACGCACGCACACACACACACACACACAGACACACACACACACACACACAGAGACCAGGAGAGAGAGAGAGAGAGATGGAGAGAGAGGAGACGAGAGAGAGAGAGAGAGAGAGAGAGAGGAATAAAAAGTGAACAAAATGAGGGTGGGCGGGAGAAACAGTTTACTTGTTTTTCACTTATGCCTGTCTTTGATTTTCAATCGAATTACGTTCAATGCTCGTCTCAGGCTGTCAATGTTATGATAGATGGTCACAAGAAGCTAAAAAAAATGGCTGAATGGCTCTTCTGAATCCGAACTCATAACACTACATTCGAAGAGAAAAATGGTACGCAAGTAATGACTACATCAGTAAGTCATTCGTGTTGTTCGTTTTCGTGTATAAATCCACAAAAACTGCAGGTATTGTACATGATAATATAGCAGTGGAACCATCGACTTAAAAGGAAAAAAAAAATTAACTTTATAGTCAAGTTAAACCATCTAATTTGCAGGGAATATATTGTAGCATACGAGACGAGACGACAGGACATGAAACGACAAGACAGATAACACAACACAAAGCCACACAAGATTATAA
>JADBJO010013727.1:7500-10000 GCA_016801955.1 Conus betulinus
CCCCCGGGTCCCCCGGCCATTACTAAGGGGTTTAGTTGACGCTGCCCTGCGAATGTCGTATCAGAAGATGCATCACTGAAGTGATTCTGCAGCCTGAATGTCGTATCAGAACAGGCATCACTGATAGTGATTCTGCAGCAGTGCAGTTACTCCCTCCGGTGGTTGCCTCATGACGACTACATGTTGATCTTTCTCTGAGGATAGTCCATGCGCATGGCATGTGCGCACCAGTAACACACACACACACACACACACACACACACACACACACACACACACGCACACGCACACACAGACACGCACGTACGCATACACGCACACACACACACACACACGCTCGCACATACGCATGCACACACACAGAGACACGCACACACACGCGCGCACGCACACACACACACAGACATACACACACACACACACAAACACACACAGACACACACATACACACGAGAGAGAGAGAGAGAGAGAGAGAAGGGAGAGAGAGAGAGAGAGAGAGAGAGAGAGAGAGAGAGACAGAGAGAGAGAGAGAGAGACAGACAGACAGAGACAGAGACAGAGAGAGAGAGGAGAGAGAGAGAGAGTGTGTGTGTGTGGTGCGCGCGCACACGCGCGCGCGTTGACTACTGATACCGTGACACATGAGTGACGTTCAGTCATAAATATTCACGCCCTTCGTCACCTCTAGCCTGCCGAGCAACGTGTCTGCCAGTGTGTCAGTCTCCGGCCTGATGACCAGAACACGTCACCATGACATAGCTCTCACTCTGACGCCGACTCTCATGATGGTCATTATGTCGCCAGGACGCTTGATACAGTTATGACGAATGGAACGTTTTTGGAAACCCGCGGATTGTTTAAAATGCAAGCTGAGACACTCGCTTTCCTTGTCTCTTTGGCTGCTGCCCACACCCCTCCCCTCCCCGTTCTCCCCCACCCCCTCTCTCTCTCTCTCTTTGTCTGTCTTCCCCTCTCTCTCTCTCCCTCCATTCCTCCTTCTCTCTCTGTCTGTCTGTCTACCCCTCTCTCTCTCTCCCTCCATTCCTTCTCTCTCTCTCTCTCCCTCTCATCTCTCTCTCTCTCTCTCTCTCTCTCTCTCTCTCTGTCTCCACCCCATCTACCCCTACACACGTATTTCGTCCATGATATCGTCTACCGTGGAGCGACGTGGCCACGTCCATGTCACCTCTCCAACAGGCCCTTCTTCTGTCGTCAGACTGGAACCCAGACCTCCTGGATGATCGGGCGACTTAATTAAGGCGATGCCTTCCTGACGGATGTCCTGACCATAGAGAGCTACCGGGCACCTGCTCTGAGATGGGAAGGTAAGATAACTGCTGATAAAGGCTGTTGTTTCTCCTCGACTGCATCCCTCCGGAACTCTTTTTCAGCTGCCTCTGCCACCGCCTGTAGGCCACCGTCCCTTCTCACCAGAAACCCGAGAGCTGTGTCATGGGATCACTGGGTGACGGACCTGCATTACGCCACTGCCCCAGCCTGCCTGGCAAGGACCTTGGCTAGGACACGGATCACTCACTCTGCTGGTTAGACTGGCGCACTTCCCGGTCTTCCAGATGTGAGATTATTTTATTTTATTTTTTTTTCCTGCTAAGCCTCCCACTTCCAGGTTGTCCATTTTTTCTTTTTTTTTTTTTTCTTTCTTTATCTTAGTTTGTGTGTTCCTAGTTCTTATACAACAGGGAGTACTTTACAATGGGAACGAAGAAATGCTGTCTGTGTGTCTGTCCGTCCGTGGTCAAATGTGTTCCACTCGCTCCAGACAAAACTGCTGGGCCGCCGATCTTTCTGAAAATTTGTAGGCGTGTTCATTATGGGTCATGAATGATGCCCAATGTTTTATTTTACCATTATAGCCGCTACTAACGGCTATAATGGCCCATAACCTGTGTTTCTACTTTATGGAAAATCTCAAAAAGTATTTGGCCGATCTCTCTGAAAATTTGTAGGTATGTTCATTATGGGTCACGGATGATGCCCGATGTTTACCAGAATACCAGAATAGCCGTTACTAACGGCCCAAAACAGTGTGTCCTCTTTATGGAATATCTCACACGTATACAAGATAAACTGGGTGTACGTTTTATATGCTTTGCATCTTGTTTTTTTTTTTTTCGGATGGGGCCCCCCCATCCTCCTATTTCTTCAACTGTTCTCTCTTTCCGAATCCTCCGTCTGCATACGCACGCTCACCCCCCCCCCCCCCCCCCCCCTGCTCCCCCTGCCACCCCACTGTCCCCTATCCCCCCCCCCCCCCCCGTCCCCCCCTCCCCCAACACACGCTCCCAACCATCTCCTACCCCCTAGCCCCTCATCATAACACCCCCTGCTCCATTCGTCCCACTCCAGGTGCGGAGCGCACGAGCTGCTATGATCGATGATCTGGCACCTCACAACATTCTAAATGGAGCCATTCAGTTGTAATGCCGCGTGGAACGGGATGGAATCATCGCTGGGCGAGAGCTGCATCTTGCCGGGCAGA
>JADBJO010013727.1:27500-30000 GCA_016801955.1 Conus betulinus
ATTATTATAAATTCAAAAATACTATCTGTATTAGTATGGTTATCCACATTAAAAAGTACCAATTCACGCGAAATCTTTAGATCATAAACATTTTCACATTTTTCATTGAACATTCTTTCCAAAGAGGTCCAAAAACATCTAATGTGTCTACAACTCCAGAAAGAATGTTCAATAGAGTCTCTTGTTTCATTACATAATGAACAGTTTGTTGTGGCAGATACCCCCATTGCACTTAAAACAACATTTGTTGCAATAATTCTATGAACAATTCTAATCTGTAGCCACTTTAATCTAACATCTCTTTAGTTTTATGTATTTTAAGGAACACCTCTTTCCAAGGAACATCAACACATTTAATTTTTGTGTCCATTTCAAACAACAATTAGGTCTAACATTGTCTTGTGTTAACATTTCATACAGTAATTTTGATCCTTTTGATACCTTATAAATATGTCTTAATGCATTCGGTATGTCAAAAAAATCTGTTATTGTCTGTATTTCGTTTTATTCCACTTATTCTGATATATTCTTTAATTGCCGATATAATACCATTAAACGTGACAAAATCAATCTTACATCCATGATTTGTTGAAAATTCCTCAAATGTCATAAATTCTCCATTAGTCTTGAGAAAATGTTTTATGGCGTACACTCCTTTTCTTATCAATTTATTATGTTTAATTACTACATTACCATTTTTTTACATTTTCGTTATAGAAAATCGGTTCAGAAAGCAATTCATTCCAGTTTTGGGGTTTTACATTAAAACGAAATAGCTTATATGCTTTCAGTACATGCATCCAAAAGGTGCTTATGTTTTTATGCTTAAAATCAAAAGCTGTTCCATAGTATTCTCTAGAAACGAAAGAATCGGGCATATTTCTGTTGCTATACATTTCCACTTATGGTTTGTGGTTTTTAGTTTTTTAATCCATGACAGTTTCAAAGCACAGATATATTTCCTTATGTCAGGTATGTTTAGGCCACCCTGTTTTTCGTTGTTTTGATAGAAGTTTTCCGACTAATTTTATCTTGTTTTCCATTCCATTCCAGACAAACTGAAAGCATAGTTTCTGGAGGTTTCCTATGAAGTAGTCTGGTGGATCTGGATCTGGGAGTAACATCCATAAGTGTATTAATTTGGACAAAACAAGCGATTTCAAAACAGCTACTCTGCCTATTGGGGTAATGGTTCTTTGTGACCAAATCTTTAACAGTATTTTAACTTCCGAAAATTTTTCGTTATAGTTAATACTTTCACAATCCTTAAGATCTTGAGTGACCATATACCTAGTATCTTGAATCTAGGAGGATTCCATATCATTTTTAAGTGAGGGGAGTAAGTTACTTGTGATCTTTTCTTGCTTCCTAACCATACTGCTTGTGTTTTACTACTGTTCATATGCAGTCCTGACACTCTACCAAAGCGATCAAGAAGAAATATAGTTTTTTCAAATGAAGTTTTATCTCCTACATTAAATAACTGAGTATCATCGGCAAACTGGGAAATTTTGTGTTCAGTGTCCCCGATATTAATTCCTTTGATCAATTTCTCTTCCTTAATCATTATTGCCAAAATTTCCGCACAAAGAATAAACAAATATGGGGAAAGTGGGTCTCCTTGTCTGCATCCTCTTTCTACCTGAAACCACTGGGAAGTATTTCCATTAACAATAACTGTTGACTTTATATTTTTGTAAAACGTCTCAATCCATCGACAAATGCTTTCTCCAAAGCCATATCCTTAAGATCTTAAACATAAACTTCCAACTTAAAGAATCAAAAGCTTTTTCAAAATCAATGCTTAGAAGTAAACCTGGAATATTCTTTGCATCTAAATAAGTAATTAGATCATATATTAATCTCAAGTTGTTGCCTATGTGTATCTGTTGGCCATAAAACCAGACTGATCTTCATTTATCAACTGTGGTAAAACCTTTTTTATTCTGTTTGAAATGCATGAAGAACCTATCTTATAGACAACATTCAGGAGAGATATAGGGCGCCAGTTTTGAATATAATCTTTCGGTTTACCTTTAGGAATACAAGTGATCAATCCTTCCTTTTGTGTTGTGGACAGTTCTCCATCCTTGTATGCTTCATTTAAAGCTCTCTACAAAAGGCCCAATCTGCTTCCAAAAAAACTTAAAGAATTCAGCACTAAATCCATCTGTCCCTGGACTTTTACCGTTCTGCATGTTTTTTAATGCAAAACCTGCCTCTTCTAAAGTAATTTCGCCTTCTAATAATTGCTCCTCTTCTTTCGATAGTTTAGGAACATTTCTTATAAGGTCTGAGAGACTTCACATTCTTCTATGTCTCTTTCCTTGTATAAGTTTTCATAAAAACACTTAACTTCCTTCATGATATCTTTCTGGTTTTCCGTGAAATGTCCATCTTTAGTTACTAATCTTGTCATCTGTTTGCTAATATAATTTCTTTTTTCAAGATTACAAAAATATTTCGAAACCTTCTCCCCCTCTGCAATCCATCTGGCTTT
>JADBJO010013727.1:35000-51098 GCA_016801955.1 Conus betulinus
GGGTCTGGCTCGGGCGCCGCTCCTCTGACCTGTACGGTGTGCCACCTCCACCTCCTCCTTGGTCGTCTTCACCCCCCACACTGTCTGTGAAGATGCGCACTACCTTTTTGACACAGTCGTCTGCAGTTTCGTTTTGCTGTTCAGGCACACGAAACACTCTGAGATTCCACCTTCTTGAGTATTGTTGTAAATCGTTCTGTTCTCTCTCACACTGTCTTAAACGGATATCCAAGTGTTTGACTGTATCCTTTGTGTGTTCGCTCTTCTTTTTTTCTTGTGCAACTTCTGTGTCTAATTTCTGTGCAATACACTCAATATCTAACAAGCGTCCTTCGATCTTGCCTATTTTTTTCTTTAAATGTATTTGTAAGGTTTTTTAAATTCACCCCTTATTTCTTCCGCGTCTTTCTTCGTCGACAGAGACGACAGTTTTTCGTTGATGGTGTCCATTGCCTCCTGTAATTTTGCATTTACACTGCTCAATGCTTCTTGGAAAGCCATCTCTGTAGTACTTGTCTCAATGTCTGTTGTATTCGCTCTTTTCCTATCCTGTTTTTCACTTAAACTGGTGTCACTTTCGTCAGAGGTAGACGAATATACCCTTTTTTGTTTCTTAAGCAACCAAGCACCAATGTTGCTCATATCTTCGAAAAGCGATCAGGAATCCCACGAAGCACATAAAAGCACATAATCCAAAGCAATTGAATAGTTCAGCACAGTGACCGCTCATGTACATCCCTTTCTCGAATACACTGTTTCCGCCATGTTGTTTACACTGAAGCGCTATCTGGTTGCAATGACGAAACACTCTCTTCGCCGCTGAGGTTTAATCTTACATTAAAATTACTTGAAAATCATACTGACGGGTTCGTCTCACCGAGAGCCACTGCGTGCAGCCCTCATGAACGATCACTCACCCCCCAGTTGGGGGGGGGGGGGGGGGGGCAGTTGTTGTTGTTGTTGTTGTTGTTGCTCTTCTTCTTCTTCTTCTTCTTCTTTCTTCTTCTTCTTCTCCTCCTCCTCCTCCTCCTCCTTTTTCTTCTTCTGCTTCGTGTAGTTCCTTCATTGTTGTCTTGGACAGGTGCAAAAACAGCAACGAGGGAGCAAACATTCAGATAAGCGAATAAAAAGTTGTCTTTCTTCAATGTCCCTTTTATATTTCTAAGGGGTTGTTATGTCTTTTTCAACTCCTGATGAAGATCTACTTCTTAGTGCCAAGCCATACCGACCGTTCCTGTTCCGTTGTGTTTTGTGAGTCAGGTTTACCACATTATCACAGCCATCTCCCCACAGTCTGTTTGTTTGTTTGTTTTTTTTTTTCATGGTTTCATTCGTCTTTGTCTTAGTTCTCCTCTTCTTTGCGTTCTCAACACCAGTTTGGTGTAAATGAATCTTCGTGTTCTTCCTATTTTCCTTTTTTTTTTCGTACTTTCTTTTTCGTGATTCTCCTATATCAACACATATTTCTTTTCCTCGTCTTCTTTCAAAGTGAAGACAAAAGTCAGTTCATAACAAAAAATGCGTTTCTCTTAACTTGACCTAAGCTGTATTACTTATGTAAAAGATAATGCTAACTAAACTCTGGTGATACGCATTTTTCGGATTTTTTTCTCTATCATTAGTCACTTTTTTCTGATGTCGAATGCCTTTTTTCCCCCCTAATCTTGTAAAATGTTGTGAACACCACCAGAAGATTTCAGTCATTTTCCCCCTTAATCTCCCACCAGTATCCAAGTGTAAGCTCTTTGAAATGTCTTCATGAAAGCAGGGCATCCCTCAATGCTTTCCAACACACCCTGCTTAATCGTCTTTCTCATCTACGATGACCCGACAGATCTACTGTCTTCCTCTTTGCTCTCTTAAGCTCCCGGTGGAATTAAGATAAGTACTCGTGTCGCTTTTATTCCCCTAGGCTGTAGTTCTCAGTACAGTTTGTATGGCGTTATGTTGAGGTCAAACTTTAGAAGAAAAACTTGTAAACCACAAGCCGTTCAATAACACACATGATATGTGTTTGCTGTTTTCGCTTTCTTTCATTCTGCTTTGATTTAACTGATTAATTAATAATTGATTAATTTGTGTATTTATTTATGTATTTATTTATTTGGTCTTTTTCATTCTGCTTTGATTTAATTGATTAATTAATAATTGACTAATCTGTGTAATTATTTATGTATGTATTCCTTTCCTTTGTTTTTTTTCTTTTTTCTCTCTTTCTTTTTTTTTTTTTTTTTTTTTTTTTTTTTTTTTTGGGGGGGGGGGGGGGGGGGGTCTTCTTTCCCTTTTTTTTTTTTTTCTTTTTTTTTTTTTTGGGGGGGGGGGGATCTTCCTTCCCTTTACATTCTTTATTCTAAGCCAAGATACACACAATCAAATGAAACGTCTGAGAATTCTGATACTAACGGCGATCTAGGAAGTAGTGTTTTGTGCCTTTTTGATGTATATTGTTTGTAATGTCAGAGGGAAATTTTCCAACTTTATATTTGTCTGTTTTTCAGTCAGTTGATGTGCACCTCTTCGCTGTGTTCACTGGTATCTTGGGTGTTTGTGTCCAGTAACATCACAGCCTGTTTCAGACTCCTTTCTTTCTTTCCCTTTTCTGTCATTCATTCCTTTCCTTCTTTCTATCTGTCTATAAATTTCCCCCATCCAGCATTGGCTTCCGTCAACATCAAATGAGGACCAGGCATAGAAATGGCGGCATTGTTTTACAGGCAGACGACATTATATAAAGCTATGCTTGTGGACTGTCAGCCTTTTTTTTTTTGTTGTTGTTGTTGCCAACTTTATTGTGATTCCAATATTGCAGACAGTTGTTGTGTCAAAGGATGCTGGAATAGGTTATGTATTGTATTTCCTACATTACGAAGACCACTTATACTATTTGGCACACACGATTGGTGATATTCAGTCACAACCATTTATTTGACTGAAACGAGAGCCGACACAGCGAGAATTTCTGGAAGGCCAGCAGGACTCTTGGGCATTCCCTAAGACTTCAGCATCGAGCGAGCTGTCGTCTTTCTCAGTGTGTGTGTGTGTGTGTGATCCATCAGCCTTTTCATCCGCCTTGACTCTGTCTCCAAAGTCCTGGTTCTCGACCTGAATGTCAGGTATTGGAGTCTTGTTAATGGCTAGCTAGGCGAGGGTTAAGGGATAAAGGAGAGAGACGGGAGGGAGAGGCAAGGGGATCGAGGTAGAGGAAGGAGGGAAGACGAGGGTGTGGAAAAACGTGTGTGTGTGTGTGTGTGTGTGTGTGTGTGTGTGTGTGTGTGTGTGTGTGTGTGTGTGTGTGTGTGTGTGTGTGTGTGTGTGTGTGTGTGAGGGTGAGGGTGAGGGAACAGCGATGGGAGTGTGTGTGTGTGTGTGTGTGTGTGTGTGTGTGTGTGTGTGTGTGTGTGTGTGTGTGTGTGTGTGAGTGTGTGTGTGTGAGTGAGTGACTGAGTGTGTGTGTGTGTCTGTGCGTGTGTGTGCGTGCGTGCGTGCGTGCGTGCGTGCGTGTGTGTGTGTGTGTGTGTGTGTGTGTGTGTGTGTGTGTGTGTGTGTGTGTGTGTGCGCGCGCGCGCGCGCGCGCGTTTTTGAGTGGCACGATTATACCAAGGGTGCGGATGAATACCACGAGGAATTCTCCACTGCCTACAGAAATACTATGATTATTGAATACTAAAACAGCAACAGTGCTGCTGTAGGTGTAGCTCTCACAGCATCTCAAAAGCATACTACTTGCGCAATATGAAATAACATGCCCTGGTTCCCATTTCATCCGGCACCAAACGTACCTTTGCCAGTTATACCAGAGTGGGGGGCAATGTGAGAAGGGATAAAGCTACGCTTGTGAAGATGAGCACGGCATAGTGATTGTAGGTACGGTGCATCCACAATAGTGGGGAAAGGGAGGGGTAGGATGGAGGAGAATAAGAAGGGTGAAAGTACTTAAAACTTGGCGACCTGTTCGAAAAGGTTTCACGACTGTTGGACAGTCCGTAATGTGTTCGTCACGAGGCACGAAATCGTCTTTCCCATTGTCTGTGATCCCGCAGATTTGCCTTCTGGCCAGATTGTGTTCTCTGAACTCTCTTAGGATCCAACGTCGTCGGCCTATCCTTCAGCCAGCCCCCCCCCCCCCCCCATTTGTATCCATGTATGATGATAGACAATCTCCAGCATGCGTCCCTGAGTGCGTTGGCGCTCGTGCTCTAAGTCATGATCATAAGGGTTCTCCTTGAAACCTGCCTGAGCGCTCCTATGTTCGTTCAGTTCACCTGGCTTCAATAAGATCTCTCTCTCTCTCTCTCTCTATCTGTCTCCGTCTGTCTGTCTGTCTCTGATCTAACAGTTCTTCTTTCACTAAGTCTTCATTATGCGTGCGTGTGTGTGTATGTGTGTGTGTGTGTGTGTGTGTGGTGAGAGAGAGAGGGAGGATGAGAGAGTTTTTTTTTAGAGAGAGAGAGGGAGGATGATGGAGAGTGTTTAGAGAGAGACAGAGTATTTGTGGATGTGGAAGTGCATGCGTGCGCACGCGCGCGTGTGTGTGTGTGTGTGTGTGTGTGTGTGTGTGTGTGTGTGTGTGTGTTGTGTGTGTGCGTGAGTACGCGCGCACATGCACGTGTGTGTGTTTGTGGGGCATCTTGGGGGGGGGGGGGGGGGGGGGGGGGGGGGCGGTGCGGTGTGCGCGCGCACGTGTGCATGAGCGTAAGCGTGCGCACGCGTGCCCATACACTTGCTGAAGTAAAACCAGCAACATGGAAACAGACTTTCAAGAGGCAAAGCTCAGGATCCTCAAGGAACTGAACGGTTCTTGCACCACACAGCAGGAAGAAGTTCTTGTGGGGATCAACAGTTCCTGCACCATACAGCACGAATAGGTTCATGTAGGGATCAACAGTTCCTGCACCACACAGCAGGAAGAAGTTCATGTGGGGATCAACAGTTCCTGCACCACACAGGACGAATAGGTTCATGTGGGGATCACAGTTCCTGCACCACACAGCAGGAAGAAGTTCATGTGGGGATCAACAGTTCCTGCACCACACAGGACGAATAGGTTCATGTGGGGATCAACAGTTCCTGCACCACACAGCAGGAAGAAGTTCATGTGGGAATCAACATTTTCCTGCACCACACAGCAGGACTAGGTTCATGTGGGGATCAACAGTTCCTGCACCACACAGCAGGACTAGGTTCATGTGGGGATCAACAGTTCCTGCACCACACAGCAGGACTAGGTTCATGTGGGGATCAACAGTTCCTGCACCACACAGCAGGACTAGGTTCATGTGGTGATCAACAGTTCCTGCACCACACAGCAGGACTAGGTTCATGTGGGGATCAACAGTTCCTGCACCACACAGCACGAATAGGTTCATGTGGCGATCAACAGTTCCTGCGCCACACAGCAGGAATAGATTCATGTGGGGATCAACAGTTCCTGCACCACACAGCACGAATAGTTCATGTGGCGATCAACAGTTCCTGCTCCACACAGCAGGACTAGTTTCATGTGGGGATCAACAGTTCCTGCACCACACAGCAGGACTAGGTTCATGTGGGGATCAACGGTTCCTGCACCACGCAGCAGGACTAGGTTCATGTGGGGATCAACAGTTCCTGCACCACACAGCAGGACTAGGTTCATGTGGGGATCAACAGTTCCTGCACCACACAGCACGAATAGGTTCATGTGGCGATCAACAGTTCTTGCTCCACACAGCAGGACTAGTTTCATGTGGGGATCAACAGTTCCTGCACCACACAGCAGGACTAGGTTCATGTGGGGATCAACGGTTCCTGCACCACACAGCAGGACTAGGTTCATGTGGGGATCAACAGTTCCTGCACCACACAGCAGGACTAGGTTTATGTGGTGATCAACAGTTCCTGCACCACACAGCAGGACTAGGTTCATGTGGGGATCAACAGTTCCTGCACCACACAGCACGAATAGGTTCATGTGGGGATCAACAGTTCCTGCACCACACAGCAGGACTAGGTTCATGTGGGGATCAACAGTTCCTGCACCACACAGCACGAATAGGTTCATGTGGCGATCAACAGTTCTTGCTCACACACAGCAGGACTAGTTTCATGTGGGGATCAACAGTTCCTGCACCACACAGCAGGGACTAGGTTCATGTGGGGATCAACGGTTCCTGCACCACACAGCAGGACTAGGTTCATGTGGGGATCAACAGTTCCTGCACCACACAGCAGGACTAGGTTTATGTGGTGATCAACAGTTCCTGCACCACACAGCAGGACTAGGTTCATGTGGGGATCAACAGTTCCTGCACCACACAGCACGAATAGGTTCATGTGGGGATCAACAGTTCCTGCACCACACAGCAGGACTAGGTTCATGTGGGGATCAACAGTTCCTGCACCACACAGCAGGACTAGGTTCATGTGGGGATCAACAGTTCCTGCACCACACAGCAGGAATAAATTCATGTAGGATTAACAGTTCCTGCACCAGACAGCAGGAAGAAGTTCAGGTGGTGATCAACAGTTCCTGCACCACACAGCAGGAATAAATTCATGTAAGGATTAACAGTTCCTGCACCACACAGCAGGAAGAAGTTCATGTGGGGATCAACAGTTCCTGCAACACACAACAGGAAGAAGTTAATGTGGGAATCAACAGTTCCCGCAAAACACAGTACGAAGAGTTCCTGCAAAACACAGTACGAAGAAGTTAATGTGGGGATCAACAGTTCCTGCAAAGCACAGTACGAAGAAGTTAATGTGGGTATCAACAGTTCCTGCAAAACACAGCAGAGTAAGTTAATGTGGGGATCAGCACCTGAATATTCAGGCGCCAAAGCTGGACAGGTCCACTCAGTTCAAGCACTGCAGTAACAGTGTCGGTTGTAAGCCGCAAGTTGCTGTGGACTGCTGAGGACTGCCAGTACATCTGTTCGTTGGGCAGCCCGTTCTTACCCCCCTCTGGAACTTACCCTCGGGGTAAGTCTGGGCTAGCCTGCTTTTACCCCCCGGGGTCATTCTAGGACTAGCTAGAACTTCCCCCCCGCCCCCCCCCCCCCCCCACTATGGAACTTACCCCTGCGGGGGTAAGTTTGGGCTAGCCTGGATTTATCCCCCCCCCCCCCCCCCCCCCCCCCCCCCCCCCAAGGGTCAATCTAGGACTATTTGGAATCTTCCTCCACCCCACCCCACCCTTCAAACAAGAGAGGGTTATTCAGGGTTTTCCTCTGCCTTTTCCCAACACGCACACCCGCCTTTAAAAATGTGTTAGCCTGCATATTTTACCCCCCTCTCCTCCCATTTCCTATATACAGTCAGTTGGGTTTAGACAAAGTGTAGTTCTAGACTCTTTTCAATAGATGGACCTCTATATATGGACCTCCTACTTCCCCAAGCCCCCCCCCCCCCCCCCCCCCCCCCCCCCCCCCCACACACACACACACACTCACCCTGGTTCACTAACAGATACGTATTAACATTTCTCGCGCTAGCGTTACATGCGTGGGTCAATATTCGGGTGTGTGAGTACGCCCGTGCATGCGTGGGAAAGAAAGACGGCTACATGCCAATGTGACCAAGTGCCAATGTGACCAAGCGTAGTTGTGACAAAATGTGTCGTTGTGACCACGTGTCGTTGTGACCAAGTACCGTTGTTGCTTCATCCCGGTTTGCCTCTTTTAACTATTTTACAGCTATTTAGAGTCTCTTGAGTACCTGTGTATCTTAGCTTGTACAATGTAGATGACTTGTGGTCAGTGCCACTGACTACTGGTCATTATGACGTAATCGGAGATTTTAACTATTTCACAGCTAATTATAGTCTCCCGAGTACCTGTGTACCTTGTACAATGCAGACGACTGGTGGTCAGTGCCACTGACCACTGGTCACTATGACACGTAAATCTGGTAAGTTCCAGATAGTCCTGGAATGACCCCGGGGGTAAAAGCAGGCTAGCCCAGACTTACCCCGGGGTAAGTTCCAGAGGGGGGGGGGGGGGGGGGGGGGGGGGGGGGGGGGGGGGGTAAGAATGGGCTGTTACACCGGCTTTGGATTGAAGGATAGAATCTCTTTGACGCTGGTGGCTGTCTGCGTTCTCCCGAGCACCTTTGTAGTTTTTTCTTCGTTGATTTTTTTTTTTTTTAATTTGATTCATTTAGGTCGCCTCTCAGAGGTACTGGCGCTACTACTTCCTTGCCACTCATATTCGCGCTCACACACAAACACCTACCTCATCCAGTTGTAGCCTCAGCAGCCAACAGGGAGCTGTCGGTATCTGGTTATCATGAGAAAACCCACCAAAGGAGTCGCTGCACCACTGCCGAGTCGCTGAGGTGGTAAATCAATGGTGCCTGGTTTGCTCCTGTACGCGCAAGATACTAGTTATCAAGCCTCTCACCTGCGACAACAATTGCTTTATTGAAGTGTCACGTGAGCGAACGCCATCAGTCTCTCTCTTTCTCTCTCTCTCTCTCTCTCTCTTTCTGTCTGTCTGTCTCTCCATCCTCGTCTACCCTTTTCTTCTGCCTATTTCAGAAGTTTCTCTAACTCAAAAAAGAAAGTCTGGGGCTGTTGTGGAACTGGATTGTCAATGTAACATAAAAGCAAAATTAGTCGCCCAAGTTTCAAGTGGAATTGTGACACTTACCAGCTCTACCCATTCCCAAGAACCCTTCCCAGGCGAAACTCAGTGATCAAGACGTGCACCGGCCACACCACGCGCCGGCGACAACCATCAATACGTCCAACGATCCCTTCCTGGCTGCTTCCACCACCTCCCTCAACTGCCCTGGCCATGTCTGGGTGTTTATTTCATCATCGCCGTATGTGGACCCCTTACGCTAACAGCTGACCGTAAGCTGACAGCAATGCACACTCCCTTGGCGGATGCAGCCTGCTCATTCTTCCCTGCAGCCACGCGCATGACATGTAGTTGTCCGTCACGGAGTCGGCGGCAGTTAGCGCTCGCCTTCAGCAAACTTCCCCACGCACGGGGAGATGCTGTTTACCGTTGTTACCGGCATGTGGTCCCTGGCCCATGCTTTCTCTCTAAGACTGACCTGGGATAGTGCAGACAGAGACACTGACCCGGTTTCCAAAGGACGCCCATAGAGCAGACGATACTATAGTATGCATTCCGTCATCGGGTCGGGCAGGGTGCACTATCGTGCACTACATTTCATCACAGAAATCGCACTTACCTTTGAAGTATCCTCCTTTTGCGGGTAAATTCCGGTCTCAGGGCACTAATTACGATACACATATTTGTGATTAATCGACAACAGTGGCGAAAATAAAGGCAACATATTCTATTCGGGACTGCTGTAAGGATAGGGTGCTGCCGTTAGCATAGGGGCCCACAACCGTATTTTCACACCATTTGCTGGCATGGGGAAGACACTTTCCTGACCCCCCCCCCCCCCTCCCCCAAACCGTATTTGATACCATCTGACCGAGCCTTCAGTTCCGACCAATCTTGTTGTCGTCCCTGTGTGGATGTCATCCACCACCTTCCTTCTCTGTCGCTATGGTATTATTCTTTTGCCCTTCACTGTCTACCCTGATTTTTGTTTTGTTTCTCATTCCCTTCAGAGTGTTCGTACAGATTGTCTGTCATCGTCTACACCATTCGTTCCCTGTCACCTCGGTCTTCTCTTTCTGTTCACAGTACTGTGGAGGTTGGTCTTTGTTTGTTCACACCGCCCTCTATCCTGGTCACCATGGTACTTTTCACCTTCTACAGTACCTTGATTTTTTCTCTCTCTTTCCCTTCAAAGTGCTCGTGCAAAATTGCATTTGACTGTCCACACCATTTCTCTTCCTGTGGCGCTGGTCTTCTCCTTCCTTTTACGATACTGTGGAGGTTTGTCTTTGTTTGTCCATCCTTTCTTTCCTTGTCACCATGTTATTTTTTTTACTCCCAGTTCTTATAGAACAGGGAGTACTTTACAATGGGAACGAAGAAATGCTCTGTGTGTGTGTGTGTGTGTGTGTGTGTGTGTGTGTGTGTGTGTGTGTGTGTGTGTGTGTCTGTCCGTGGTCAAAATGTGTTCCACTCGCTCCAGTGGGCCGATCTTTCTGAAAATTTGTAGGTATGTTCATTATGGGTCTTTCTGAAAATTTGTAGGTACGTTCATTACAGGTCACGGATGATGACCGATTTACCAGAATAGCCGTTACTAACGGCTGTACGACCCAGAACGGTTTTTCCTCTTTATGGAATATCTCACGCGTATTCAAGATATAAACTGGGAGTTTGTTTATATCCTTTGCATCTTGTTTCCTTCTACAGTACCTTGATTTTTTTTTTCTCTTCCCTTCAAAGTGCTCGTAAAGATTGTCTGTCATTGCCCACGCCATTTCCCCCCTGTCGCCTTGGTCTTCTCTTTCTGTTCACGATACTCTGCAAGTTTGTCTTCGTTCGTCCACCCTTTCATTCCTTGTAACCATGGAATTTTCCCTTCTTCGATGCAGCACCTTGATTTTTACTCTTTTTTCTAAACATTTTTATTTGTTTTTATTTTTTGTTAAACATACAAAAAGAAAACACACAAAAAAGGCAAAAAAGAGAGAAATTAACAGCAGCAGTCATAACCAGAAGTTAGGTATAATGCAAGAAAGAAAGAAAAAAACAACGACAAAAAACCAAGCCAAACCACACACACATGAAAAAAAAAGATATCTATCCACACACACACACACACACATATATATATATATATATATATATATATATAATATATATATATATATATATATATATATATGTATGTGTGTGTGTGTGTGTGTGTGTGTGTGTGTGTGTGTGAGAGAGAGAGAGAGAGAGAGAGAGAGAGAGAGAGAGAGAGAGAGAGAGAGAGAGAGAGAGAGAGAGAGGGACAGCGTTTCAGCATAGCATCGTCTATGTATAAAAAAATAAAATGGTTACTTACTGACAAACATCATGATTTTTTTTTTTTTTTCTCTCTCTCTCTCTTTCCCTTCCGAGTGCTCGCGCAAAACTGTATCTGATTATCCACACCATTTCTGTTCCTGCCACGCCGCGCTCCTCTCTTTTCCCTTCACAATCCTCTGGAGCAATACCTTCGGGTTGTCCACCCCTGTGTTTCCCTGTGACCCCCTCGTCTTTTGATTTCTTTCACGGTACCCTGAAGGTTTGTCTGGCATTGTCCACCCCCTTCTCTCTTTGTCTGTCGTCCTGATCCTGTCTTTCTTTTTTTGTTGTTGTTGTTGCTGTTGTTGTTGCAGAATTCTGAAGGATTGTTCTAGATTGTCCCCGCCCCCGCCCTCACCTTCCCCAACCTTTCGCTGTCGCTCTGGCTCTCTCTCATTCCCTGCTTAACACCCTGGAGAACTGCCTTTGGCTGTTCCTTTTTTTTTTTGTTCTCTCTTCTGTTCTTTTACCATACCCGGAGGAATTGCCCTGACCACTGATTGAATAGATAAGTAAATAAATAAATGAATAATGCACTACCAAACAGATAAACCAGTTTTTAAATAAATGACAAACGAATAAATGAATACCTATAAACAAACAAATGAAACAGATCTAAACGAAATTAATAAATGAGAACAAACCTTCGCTCTTGTGAGTAAGAATGCAGAACAGAATGAACAGTTTATCTCAATACAGGAATAAATAAGATACATAAACATACAAACAAATGAAATATTGCACAACTGAAAGAAAAATTCAAGAAAAAAAACAATTAGAAAGGAAAAGACAAGTGAAAGGAAAAAACACCAGGAGCCGCCCCCCCCCCCCCCCCCCCTTCTTCTTTCTTTCCTTTTTTGTTCATTCTTTTCAGTTTTTCTCTCTTCTTTCCTTCCACTTTTCACCGATCAATTTCTTACTCTCTGCACGATAGGCTATGGGGTTCATGAAAAGAACTCTGTCTGCAACAATTCGTTTATCTGTTTTTCCTACTACTCTCTCTTCTTTCCTTCTGTTATCATTGCCTTCAGTTTTATTTCTCTTTCCTTCGTTCTTCTGGTTCTTTTTGCTTTTATTTATTTATTTATTTATTTTTTTTGCTGTTGTTCTTGATCTTTTCAAGTGTCTCTTTTTTTCTGTCCTTTTCCTTCGTTGTTTCTTTATTTGTGTTTATTTCCCATTTTTTCTTTCTTCTCCCCCTCCATATCTTGTTGTTGTTGTTGTTGTTGTTGTTGTTGTTGTTGTTGTTGTTGTTCTTCTTCTTCTTTCTTTCTTCTTCTTCTTCTTCTTCTTCTTCTTCTTCTTCTTTCTTCTTCTTCTTCTTTCTTCTTCTTTCTTCTTCTTCTCCTCCTCCTCCTCCATTTCTTGTTCTTGTCGTCGTCGTCGTCGTCAGCGTCGTCGTCGTCGTTATTCTTCTAGTGTTGCTTTTTTTTTCTTCTTCTGAACCTGTTCTGTTTCCTGCTTCGCTTTTTTTCCCTTTTTCTCCTTTCCCTCTCTCTTCTCCTCCCCCCCCCCCCCCCTCCCCCTCTCTTCCTCCTCTTTAGCTTTCGCCTCCTATTTCCTCCTGTATTTTTTCTGGCCTTTCTCATCTCCCAAGTTTCCCCAACCCTTCTCCTTCTTCTGTGCCTCCTTCATCTTCTCCTCCTTCATCTTCTTCTCTATGTGAACAGTGTGTGCGGGAACCTTTCGGCATGGCGTCATCGGATTTCCCGGAAAGGAAGTCACTCGAGTCCAGCCAGCGGGAGAAAACGCGTTAACATGAAATATCAGCTGAAGAAGAGGTCAGCCCAGGGCCCAGTCCTCTGGAAGAGTGATGCCCGCAGCCCGATGTTTCCCAGCACACTGGAAGCATCAGGGGTCAATGAGTCATCGTCTTACACGCTTTCTCTCTTCAACCAGTGCTTAAAAAGCATTGCGAGTGGTTCCACATTGTCAGTGATACCGCTTAAGGTTGAAGAGAGAGAGAGAGAGAGAGAGAGAGAGAGAGAGAGAGAGAGAGAGAGAGAGAGAGAGAGAGAGAGAGAGAGATTTCTACGATCGAAAAGATGAAGTTGAATGAGAAGCAGCGAGAGAAGTATTACGGACACTAAACTCAGGCCTGTCTGTTTAAAGTGCTCTGCCCTTGGTCGGATGTGTTCCATTTTCTCAGTGGATGATAAGGAACAGGGACCAGGTTTGATATTATTTCTAATCTTTGCAGGTGGTTTTTTTTTTTTTTTTTTTCAATTTTCCGGGCCAGTGGGATACGGTGTTTGAATATAGAAAATTTCGAAAAAAAAATCTCTCTCTGTGTCTTTCTTTCTCTCTCTCTCTCTGTGTCTCTCTATCTCTTTCTCTATCTCTCTTTTTTTCTCTCTCTGTCTCTCTTTATCTCTCGCTCTCTCTCTCTTTTTCTCTCTCTGTGTCTCTCTTTCTCTGTCTCTCTCTGTCTCTCTCCGTCTCCCTCTCTGTGTCTGTCTCTCTCTTTGTCTCTCTCTCTTTCTCTGTCTCTCTCCCTCTCTCTCTCTGTCTTTCTCTCTCTCTCGTCTTTCTATCTCTGTTTCTCTCTCTCCCCTTCTCTCCTCTCTCTTTCATTCTCTCTATCTCTCGCTCTCGTGTGTGTGTGTGTGTGTGTGTGTGTGTGTGTGTGTGTGTGTGTGTGTGTGTGTGTGTGTGTGTGTGTGTGCGCGCGCGCGCGCGCGTGCGCGCGCGCATGAGGATCTATCGTTTGGCATGCCAAACATTCTGAAAGCTTAGTTCAAACATGACAGTACCCCCAGGGAGACATAAGCACCTTCCGCTGAAAGGCCTCACCAAAGGAAGGGGACAGGGTTGCAGAGAAATGGACATTTGACTCTACAAGAGCCTGAATGCTGTTGGCAGACTGTTATCTTCCAGACACTGAACCAAAACACTTTTTTTCCCTCACCAGAAGAGATGCGGCTGCTCGACGTTTTGCTTGGAATGAAAAGATCACCTCACGACCTTTTTCCGTTTTCATTTCTTTTGCTCATGCTTGTTACGTTGGGCTAAACGACACGTCAGGGGGGTGCATAAGACAATCTAGGAGTAGGAAAGCTTGAGGAGTAAACTCCAAATCTGAATCCAAGGACTATGAGACAAACAACTCTGTCAGACAGCGTGTCAACACATTTCTGGCAGAAAGAATTACCTCTCGCAGTTACCTGGTGTTCTACAATTATCTTGCAACTTGTGTCTTTTCATAACTTTTCGTCCACGATCCATTGTATAGAATACAGTGGAGGGGAGACAACCCAGAGACAGCCCACAGAAGTCCCTGCAGGCACAATATCAAGGGGCTGTACTGGTTACAAACCCTCCACCAGAATACAGTGGAGGGGAGACAACCCAGAGACAGCCCACAGAAGTCCCTGCAGGCACAATATCAAGGGCTGTACTGGTTACAAACCCTCCACCAGAATACAGTGGAGGGGAGACAACCCAGAGACAGCCCACAGAAGTCCCTGGAGGCACAATATCAAGGGCTGTACTGGTTACAAACCCTCCACCAGAATACAGTGGAGGGGAGACACCCAGAGACAGCCCACAGAAGTCCCTGGAGGCACAATACCAAGGGCTGTACTGGTTACAAACCCTCCACCAGAATACAGTGGAGGGGAGAGACAACCAGAGACAGCCCACGAAGTCCCTGGAGGCACAATATCAAGTGGCTGTACTGGTTACAAACCCTCCACCATGAACATGAGTCGGTCATGGCATGGTCACCACGTGATGCCCGGGACGAGAATGATTCACAGTAGATTCATTCTTCTTTCCTCATCTTCTGTGCCACTTCAGTAACATTACCCCCCTGCTCATTCCAGCTACCCTCCAGAATCTCATCCTGGTTTGTTCCAGTCGCGGTGCCAGCACGGTTGAGCGGGGGGGGTGGGGGGAGGTGGGTGGGGGTGTGGGGGGGGGGGGGTTGGGTCGGTGTGTGGGTGGGGGGTGGGGGGGGGGGTGGGGGGGGGGGGGGGGGGGGGGGGGGGGGGGGGGGGGGGTGGCGGTGTGGGGGGGGGGGGGGGGGCCGGGGGGGGGGCGGTCACCATGAAGCCACGGTAATGACACGTAACAGATATTTGATTTTTTTTGCTGTATGTCCAGTCTACTAGAGCCTCCAGATGAAAGGCTCTCCTGTGGGGTTTGTTCTTAGTCTATCGATAGTATGCCATGACCGGCGTCCTTGAGCGTTCCCTACTCTTCTTAGATAGCCGGTCTTGCTACCTGACTCCGCTCAGGATAAACATCGCACATGGATGGGGGTCAGGGGAAACCTTGTACAGACCTCTAGACGCGAACATCGAGGAAGGGCATTCGCATGACTGTGCGGCTCCAGACCTTCCCGGTTGCAACCCCGGGGGGTCACCCATGAGATCTGGTAGAATCTAGGTTCATGAAAAAACAAACACGCACGACATTTTGATTTTTTCTTTTTTTATGCTAGATCCGAGGAGAATGACGAGGATGAAGGCGATGCTGTGAAAGTTCCCTTTCTGAATCTTGAGATATGTGAGACGGCACTAAGTAGTCGATCCGCTTGCTTAAATACTAGCATGTCCTGCATTGACTAGGCATGAGAGATAAGAGATCCCATGCAATGTTGGAGGTCAGGAAACTTAGTACAGTCCCGTCTAAGTACTCGCAATCCAATCGAGTGAAGTACACTCCACTGTGCGCTTCCACACTCCCGTTGACCCCCGCATCAAACCCAACTCTGGGTATATCCGGTCGTGAAAAACAAAACCCAACAAAACCCACACCGCACGCACGCCCACACCACCCACAGTCACACCACACCACAAACACACACACCCACACACACACACGCTCCCGCAGCTCGCACGCAGCGACGCACGCATCACTACACACACACACACGGACACACACACACACCATAACACACACACCCGCTAACAAAAGGCAAACTAAAAAAACAAAGCTGAAAAAGAACAAAATACAGAAATATGAAGTGGCGCCGATGGGAATCGAACCCCCACTCTTCCAGCCGGGAATCCGTGACCAAGACCTACAAGCGCCACGGCAAGCGAGTCAAATCATAACTTGTTGCAATTGTTAGCGAGACGGAGTAGAGTGAATACGATAGCTCTCGTGGCCTGGTGATGAAGCATGAAAGCCTATAACTGTGTTCGGGGCAAGGGGGGGTTGGGGGGGGTGGGGGGGGGAC
>JADBJO010013728.1:5000-7500 GCA_016801955.1 Conus betulinus
TCACATCAATGCCAGATTCCATCCTGGTCTGTCCTAGCTCTGTGATTACACTGTCTGATTTGGTTTGACTGGAACCGTCCCATTCCTGATATGATGTCTGACCACACTGGTTCCCCATTCTATCACCTTTCCTGTCTGTTTCGTCTCCCCTACCTCATTGAGGTAGTTAACGTCTGGGCGATCAAGAAATGTCTGAGAAAGTTAAAGATACATCCTATCAGGTTGAGGAGAAAGTTGTATATATTTTTTGTTCTTGTGTTTGGACCAGAATTAAGACTCATCTGCATATTAAGTAAAAATATTGTGCGTTTGCTGTCAGTGGTTTGTTTGTATGGAGTGTTTGTTTCTTATTTGACTTGCATGCGTAACAAGTGCGTCTATCCAATGATACTGTTTTGATTGCCTGTCTATGGGGGTCAGTAATGAAATTTAACAGTATCATTTTCTTGGCAAGTATTAGCATGATGCAATCAAACTTGGGAGAAAAATAAATAGTGCCAAGACCTTATTACTTACATCATGCGTGACATGTGTATCTTTACGGTCAATATCTCTGGCAATAAAATCAATATAACAAAATCGTTATTTTTGTTATAAATGATGATCATGTACGTTTTCTCGCTTTATACACTGATAAAAGATGTGATAAATTGTACTATATATTCCTGTTACATATAATCAAGACTAGATCCCTCAGTGTGATTTCTGCCAGAAATGTACATACAACGGAAGGTATTACTAAATGTAGAACTGAGCCAGATCAAAAATAGATGGTTAAATATAAGACATATCAAGTCAAGCAAATGGGTGTGTCTTTTAACAACACCCAGAAACTTAGACCACATTATTTGATGAAACTAGATCTCTGGGTTGAACTTTTCACCTTGACAGGAACATATGTTGTCATTCTGTCATGGAGGCAGAAACCATCAGTAGACAATCAGGATATTTCATAACGCTGCAGTCAATTGGGGGGGGGGGGGGGGGGGGGGGGGGGGGGGGGGTGGGGGGGGGGGGGGGTAGGTGAGGGAGGAGGACAAAGGGGGGGAGGGTTGGGGGGGGGGGGGGGGGGAGGAGAGAAGGGACTGGCAGTGGCTGTGAGAGACAAAATGAGGGTTGTGTGGGGAGGGGGGGGGGGAGGAGAGAAGGGACTGGCAGTGGCTGTGAGATGAAAGAAGGAAGGAAGGACAGGGGAGTGGGTGATGGCGCCTTGGGGCGCTGAAGAAATAGAGGTCAAACACAACAGTGTGAACTGCTAAGTCGTCTGCTGGAGTTAGTGCTGGCTGCTTGTGGTCAGATGGTGGTGTTGAATTACATTCCCTTCTCCTTTCCTACTGTCATATGTAGTCATTACACGCGAGTCGATGGTTGACAAATTGTCTTTTCTTGTATAAGTCGATCTTTGCTGATGTACAATTGTTCAGGAAGCATGTTTGGTATGTGTGCTGGTGTGTGAGCATGGATATAGGTATCTGTACTCTGTGTGTGTGTGTGTGTGTGTGTGTGTGTGTGTGTGTGTGTGTGTGTGTGTGTGTGTGTGTGTGTGTGTGTGTGTGTGTGTGTGTGTGTGTGTGTGTGTGTGTGTGAGAGAGAGAGAGAGAGAGAGAGAGAGAGAGAGAGAGAGAGAGAGAGAGAGAGCATTAAAAGGCAGTGACCAGAAACGGTTATGGGTGTGTTCACATTATACCTAACTCTCAGGACAGCTGTCAACAGTTTCCAGGGTTGCAGACTTGTCACCTGACAATGGTCATGCCACATGGCTTGAGTGAAGTTCTGTCTGATGATGATGGGAAAGGACTCTTTGCATTTAAGGTATGTTCTCTTGGAAATCTTTTACTTCCACGCATAAGAGTAAGTTTTCAGCCTGTCAAGATTTTGGTATCAAGTTACATAACAACCTTACAGAATGGTTTTAAGGAAACTTGATGAAGCTGTAGAATGTGTCCCAAGGAAGCATCTGTTCATGCATGATGGAAATCCACAACTGAGAGTGGATCCAGGTATGTTTTAGGACTCCTGGACTTTGGAAGCAGCCTGCTTTCTCTCATGGATGTGCTTCTGTTGTGAATGTTTCTGTCAGCTCATCTACAGCTCTCTGGACTGTATGTCTGTGTGGAAATCTGGACAAATCAGGCCCTGCAGATCTGTCATCAACGTCAGGGATTTGTTCTCCTTCGTTTTGGTAAACATTGAGAAGTTTTCAATCAAAAGTGCATGGTTGATGTTCACGTTAACTTCAACGTGAATGTTTAAAGATAAAGAATGATTAATATTGAAATATAAATGCCTGAACTCGTATTTAATGAAAAGCCACAGACTGCTGCAATGTTAGGGTATGAATACTTCATCAGTTCAAATCCAAAGGTACATGAACATGTAGAAAGCATGTCAGCAGCTGATGGCAGCATATATCACCACAACCACCATGTCAGCCACTTTTGAAAAGCTCCACTTTTTACAGCAAATGTCGGTTGCAGGCTGCAACAAACTATGACTGGGT
>JADBJO010013728.1:15000-17500 GCA_016801955.1 Conus betulinus
GACAAAGGCTTTAAAGTGTTCCAATGGAACAGTAGATCCATCTCAACTAGCCATGACCAGTTAGTTCAACATCTCGTACATGAAAAATATAATGTGTTGGCCTTGCAATCACTGAATGTACGAAAAGATAAACTGCCCAAGCTTTGTCATTATTACTATCCTCCAGTAATCCAAAAGGTGGATACCAACGAGAAAGTCAATGTAGCCATTTATATTGAAGAAGGCGTAAAGTACACGCCGTGTTAGTCCTGTTCCACCAGACATTCCAGGGTCACATTCTTGCGCTATTAAAGTCCAGGTTGGCTCAGACACATTAACGATTGTGTCAGTTTATCTGCCACAAGGGCCCAATGATACAAATACCGAATGGCTTCGTACCTTGCGGACAGATCAAAACAACAAATTTCTAATCACTGGAGATTTTAATGCTCATTCTCCGTTTTGGGAAAATGACTGCCAATTAGTAACAAATAACCGATTCATTGAGAACCTGGGTGGACTCATCTCTTTATCTGTTGAATGACGGCAGAATAACGCGCATCCCCGACAATCCTAAACACAAACCAAGCGCTATAGATCTAACGTTTAGTCTCTCCAGATCTAGCAACTATATGTGATTGGAATACCCTTGATGACACATTGAACAGCGATCACATACCTATAATCATCAATTTTGAAAGCGCAAGATCTGAACCAACTGATCAGACTCGAGAAAAAGTTCCAAAATTTAACTATAAGCTCGCCAACTGGAATACGTTTTCAGATTATTAAGAACGTTTCAAATAAAAACTGTGTGATGACATTACCACCCAAGATGTTGACAAGCTATATTATCTCTTTCAAAACGCTTTGCTGTCTGCCGCAAATCAGTCAATCCCAAGGATAAAATCTATGGGTTCTAAAAAGCATTTGGGCAATGTCTGGTGGAATGAAGCTTGTGAGGAGGCAAAAAAGGAGAAAAAGTTAAAGTTAAAAGCATACAAACGAAATAAGTGCGCTGAAAATCTTCTTGAGAAAAAGAAAGCAAAAAATAAATTGAATAGAATTATAGCACAGGCAAAGCGACAATACTGGTCATCTTTTTGCAAAAATGAGGTATCTAATTTCAAAAAAGACTTGCAAAAAGTATGGAAAAAAAAATTAAAAACAATGAAAAATGGAATTAAACTTCCACAATACTCTATTAAACTCGGTAAATCTAATTTCCCTTCAAATTCTGATAAAGCTGAAGCTTTTGTTGACATGTTTGCCAAAAAAAACAGCAGCATGATAGTTTTTGACAGAAAAAAATAGATCATATCATATCGGGAACAAGAGGATAAGCATTATATAAGTAGTAGTAAAGACCCTGGGAATAACCACTATCTAAACGCTCCTATAACACTACAAGAAGTTCAAGAATGTCTTAGTAAATTAGGCAGCAAGAAAACTTCAGTCGGCCTTGATGGTATTTCGAATGAAATGCTACGCCACCTACCAGCAAACGTTGTGCAGTTCCTCCATTTATTTTTTCAAAAATGTTGGAATGATGGTAAAATACCACAGTTATGGAAACATTCCATTATCGTTCCTATATATAAACATGGAAAACCTCGCACTGATATAAAAACAGTTACCGCCCAATCGCCCTAACATCCCATACCCATACCTGTAAATTAATGGAACGAATCGTACTAAATAGATTATCTTATTACTGTAAGAAGCATGATGTCATACCGATAACCAAGCTGGATTTCAAACTGGCAGATCAACAGTAGAACACCTAGTCAAACTTACACTCAAGTGAAACAACAATTTGCAAGACGAAAGAACATACTAGCTACATTCTTTGACGTAAAAAAAAGCTTATGATCAAGTATGGCATAGAAGACTATTATACAAATTAAAAACTGTTGGAATCAACGGTAACATGTATAATTATGTTCAAGAATTCTTAGAAAATAGATCAATTCAAACAAAAATAGAACATACTTATTCAAATCCGAGAACATTGCAAATGGGACTGCCACAAGGTTCAGTAATATCTCCTATCTTATTCAATATTTTAATGGCAGATTTACCAAAAGGCTTATCGAAAGGCACAGAGTTAGCCCAATTTGCTGATGATATATGCCTTTGGATGAGAGTAACCATGAAACGAATAACCCCTTCGAGGTCGCTGAACTACATAAAAGCTTTATACCAGCGAGAACTCAATAAAATAAATGTATTTTTACAAGAAAATGGGCTCGCACTTTCTTTAGAAAAAACACATATAATACTTTTCAATTCTGGATATGACCCAGAAAAGCTCCCAGTTTTTACTTTAGATGGCATTGAAATAAAATATGTTAAATCAGTCAAATTCCTTGGTATAATCTTAACTTCTAAACTGTCATGGAACCAGCATATTGACCACATACTAAATAAAGCACGGAAAAGTTTAAACTTCCTTAAGATTATAAACAAGCAACCATGGGGCCAAGATGCTTCGACTTTAATACCTCTAGCAACCGCTCTT
>JADBJO010013728.1:22500-27500 GCA_016801955.1 Conus betulinus
AGGAAGGACAGGGGAGTGGGTGATGGCGCCTTGGGCGCGCTGAAGAAATAGAGGTCAACACAACAGTGTGAACTGCTAAGTCGTCTGCTGGAGTTAGTGCTGGCTGCTTGTGGTCAGACGGCGGTGTTGAATTATATACCCTTCTCTTTCCCAGCCACTTTGCCCCTTTCACTCTACTGTCGCATGTAGTCATTACATGCGCGTCGATTGTCGACAAATTGCACCTCTTGTTTAAGTCGATCTTTGCTGGTGCACAATTGTTCAGGAAGCATGTTTGGTATGTATGGGGTATATGTATCTGTGCTTTTGTGTGTGTGTGTGTGTGTGTGTGTGTGTGTGTGTGTGTGTGTGTGTACTAGAGAGAAAGAGAGAGAGACAGACAGAGAGAGAGACAGAGACAGAGAGACAGAGAGAGACAGAGAGAGAGAGAGAGAGAGAGAGAGAGAGAGCATTTAAAGGGCAGCGACTAGAAACGATGATGGGGTGTTCACATTATACCTAACTCTCAGGACAGCTGTCAACAGTTCCAGGGTTGCAGACTTGTCACCTGACAATGGTCATGCCACACGGCTTGAGTGAAGTTCTGTCTGATGACAATGGGGAAGGACTCTTTGCTTTTAAGGCATGTTCTCTTGGAAATCTTTTACCTCCACGCATAAGAGCAAGTTTTCAGCCTGTCAAATTTTTGGTATCAAGTTACAAAATAATCTTACAGAATGGTTTTAAGGAAACTTGATGAAGCGGTAGAATGTGTCCCAGGAAGAAGCATCTGTTCACGTATGATGGAAATCCCACACTGAGAGTGGATCCAGGTATGTTTTAGGACTCCTGGACTTTGGAAGCAGTCTGCTCTCTCTTATGGATGTGCTCCCTGTTCTGAATGTTTCTGTCAGCTCATCTACAGCTCTCTGGACTGTATGTCTGTGTGGAGAGCTGGACAAATCAGGCCCTGCAGATCTGTCATCATCTTCAGGGATTTGTTACTCTTCGTTTTGGTAAACATTGAGAAGATTTCAATCGAAAGTGCATGGTTGATGTTCACGTTAACCTCAACGTGAATGGTTAAACATAAAGAATGATGAATATTGAAATAAACGCATGAATTCATATTTATTGAAAAGCCACAGACTGCTGCGATGTTAGGGTACGGATGTTTCCTCAGTTCAAATCCAAAGGTACATGGACATGTTGAAAGCATGTCAGCAGCTGATGGCAGCATATATCACCACAACCCCCCATTTTGAGCCGCTTTTCAATGGCTCCACTTTCTACAGCAAATGTCGGTTGCAGGCTGCAACTAACTATGACTGGATGGGATCCAAGAGCCGTGCGCTGGCCAACTGTTGGCACAGACACATTGTACATGAAGTACGGATCCCTGGAGATTAGGTAGAAGGAGTGCGGAGCGCTTTCCTCAGGCATTATGTCTGGCAGTTCCATTCAAAATCCACTGGGTCAGAGAGAGAGAGAGAGAGAGAGAGAGAGAGAGAGAGAGAGAGAGCGCTTAACGTATGTCAGCCTTAGGCCACTTTTCATAGAAAATGGCGAAGGGACAGACTGGATGAAGGGGAACAGTGGGAAGGGGTGTGTAAGAAGTGAGGGGTAGTTATGGAGATGGGCTGTTGTCCTCAGCACATGATATTGGCTTGAAAGCATTCTTAGAATGTAACATGTGCGCGCGCGCGCGCGCGTATATATATATATATATATATATATATATATATATATATGTGTGTGTGTGTGTGTGTGTGTGTGTGTGTGTGTGTGTGTTGTTGTGTATATATGTTGCGTGTATATATATGTTGTTGTTGTTGTTGTTGTTGTTGTGTGTGTGTGTGGTTTTCTCCCTTCTGTCCTGTCGTTCTCTGTCTCACAGCTTCCGTCTGTCTCAGTTTGTCTTTCTGTCTTTGCCCTTTTCTCTCTACCTACCTGTCTTTCGTTCTGCCATCCTCTCTCTCTCTCTCTCTCTCTCTCTCTCTCTCTCTCTCTCTCTCTCTCTCTCTCTCTAACAAAGTGACAGTCAAGGAAGAAATAAACTTATGCATCAGAACTTTGGAGGATGGGGGGGGGGGGGGGGGGGGGGGGGGGGTGTAGGGGGGGGGGGGGGGGGGGGGGGGGGGGGGGTGGGGGGGTGGGATGCTGTTAATAACTACATTAATTTTTTTTTTTTTTTTTTTATTGGTGTACTATTGCAGTCGTCGAATATTTTTGTATGGTGAATCAGGCAGGCATCCATCATATATAGTGTGTACTGTGGTCATTACAAGCATGACATATTGGATGAGAAAAAAAAGGTTATCAACGTCAATATTGTGTAGAAAGGCATACAAAGCATTGTTACAGCAAGAAAGAGGAGAGAGAAACAAACTGGCTATGCCAGCTCTATTGGCCACCCCTGTGTGGGACTGGGTCAAGACAGGTAGTTTTCCTGACTGGCCAAGGTCACCCCTTGTAGTGTTCGGTTCTCTGTCCTCGAGAGTGGAGCATGATCAGGTGGGATACGGTTGGTGGGATCCTGTACGTTGTATAATACCCTCCTGAAGCCTGGAAGGGGTCAAGACAGTGACTTCTTGGTCCTGGTCATGTACCTGGTCTCTCCATGGTGGGTAGGCAAGGGAAGGATGAGATATGTGAAAAGGACTTCTTCATTAAAAAAAAACAAAAAAAAAAAAAAAAAAAAACCAGCAACCGCTTTCACCTGCACCCCCCCTTTCAATGCGCACACGTACGCACGCACGTGCGCGCACACACACACACACACACACACACACACACACACACACACACACACACAAAACACACACACACACACACACACACACACACACACACACACACACACGCACACCCTTTCTGACGGACAAAGCTAGTCACTGTCAAACTGAATTCTAGTTGATCGGCGAGACAAGAAAAATGCCAACTCATTAGCATTTAAAAAAGTAACCACGGGGGGATAACTCCTTCCCTCCCTTCCCCTTCGTCTCGTTCTCTGGCCTTCAGTCCTAACCCTACGCTGCTCCCCCCCCCCCCCCCCCCCCACCATCCCCTCACTCCCCCTTCTCTCTCTCATCCCAAGGCGGATGGCTTTTAAAGAACTTTCCAGAGGCCCTGCAGAACTCTTGACTCATCTCAGTCTCTAGGGATTTGTCGTCCACATACCATGCCACTGTGCCAAAAGCCGGCAAGCTTCCCCACCTAGTTAGAGACTGTCTCACATGGGCATTTTTTTTTTTACTGTCAGCAAGAATACTTTTGGTATTCTGGCGTGGGTTTGCGATGGAAGAAAAAAAAAACCTACCAAAATTCCAAATTTTCCATTTGTTTGATTTATATCTATGTTTTCTTTTTGAATTGACATGGGCGTCCTTCTTCTGTTCTCAGTTTAAACATTGTAAACAGGAAAAAGCAATAATCTATGACCCCAACTTACCAGTTATTCTTGCTGATCGACGGGTTTGCAGATAACAACTCTTTCTGATTAATTCATGTGTAGGTCGTTTTTTTTTTTTGCAAATCAAGCTGATCTGGAACTTTGTGGATATGCTTACTACTGTCCATTTTCATCACTAACTTTGCTGTGTGTAACAGGTTTCCAAACCTCTGTTCATGATGATAAATCTGAAGACAAAATTTCCAGGACTGTTCTCCACCTCTATCACCAAACTATGATAATGTCCGCCTAACCTCTGCCTGGCATCCCCCCTCTCCTTCGCCCCCTCTCCCCCCTCCACACACACACACACACACACACACACACACACACACACACACACACCCCTCGCTCATCGAAGAACTAACAGACGGAGGATAAGAAACAAAGAGAGAAAAAAGTGATGGGAAGGGTCTGCAACATCCAGACGTCATGACTGGAATGGGACCCAGACCACAATTGGCACAGTAATGATAGACCGGTGATAGACCGTTGATAGACCTATGATAGGTCAATAGCCAGAATGAGATTTTCAGATTTGGGGGTTCCTGAAGCAGGGGTGGTGAATGTGGCAGAACTTGAGACTGCTGGAATTGTCTTCAAGCAATTGTGCAAAAGACGTGATAGAGTGGTTTCACAGCAAAACGAGAGAGGAGAGGCCGATAAATAGGAGACAGGCAGGCAGGCAGGCAGGCAGACAGACAGACAGACAAGGGGGTAGACAGGCAGAACGAGAGAGAGAGAGAGAGAGAGAGAGAGAGAGAGAGAGAGAGAGAGAGAGAGAGAGAGAGAGAGAGAGAGAGAGAGAGAGAGAGAGAGAGAGAGAGAGGTTGAGAATGGTTGAAGGAAAGAGCACACAAGAACATGTTTTTTTCTACAGTGTTCGGTCTATTGGTAAGTACAGTTACATGTAGTTCTAAACATTTTGCCTGTATTTTGGTTCTTCTGTTGTTTTGACTGAGTGTGTCCATGTTGTAAAGCAGTGGATGCGCCTCCAATTTGTCATGGCAGTACAGTTTTCGTATTATCTCGAATCAGAGTCAAGAATGTAAAAAGTGTGAAAACCGCACTTTATTGTCACTCTCCAGCCACATAGAACTTCAATGGGAATAGCGCTTAGAGGTGGCAATAAATGATACAACAGCAAAAAGGCCAGAAACGCAATGTCTTTTCTCTCAAAGGGTCGATTTTCTGCGGTGTTTGTCACCGTTCATTCAAGACAGCACTCCGACTGTCTCAAGTTGTGTGCACATATGGACCCACTTCACATGAACCAAAGAGTGACAGGGTGATGCCGCCCGCCCGCCCGCTAGCCCCCCCCCCCCCCCCCCCCCCCCTCCCTCCTCCCCCGTCCCCTATTTGTGCCTCCCCTCTCCCCGACCTTCCCTCTCTTTCCCCGTCCTGGTTCCTGGTTTTTCGTCAGTCTGCGATTACAATAATTTGGTTTGACTGAGAGCCGTTCCAGTCCTTCCATGTCTGGCCAGTTTGTTTCTGGTCCGACACCCTTTCCATCTGTTCTTCTCTCGCCTCTCTCATGGCTCTAGTTTGTGTCAGGGAGACTCACAATCTG
>JADBJO010013728.1:40000-42500 GCA_016801955.1 Conus betulinus
ACAGGATTGAGCCAACTGGGCTTAACATAAGAATTCGTACAAAATTTAAGAGAAACATGGTGTCCTGGAATATGCACTTTGAAGCATCCTTTCTAAATTCTGACAAATCGGAATCAAAGTAGGGGCAAAAGTATAGAACATGTGTTGTTGTACAATTATCAAGGACGCCGCAAGCACATCGAATATTCTTGACATATTTTGTTCTAAATGCATTTATTTTTAACCGAAATGATAAGGAGAGAAGTTGTTTACTATGTCTTGGATATAATCCTACGTTTGTATTATGGTTTACTGGATTTACTGAGGAAGCCCTTTTTAAAAGATTACTTGCTCGAGAGTTCGTACAACAAAGTATAGAAGAGTCGGGTTTGTGTATTCGGGGGAGAACACTTTCTTTGTAGTATTCCTCAAATTTTTCAAAAGAGGCTCTTTGTAAGAGAGAATATCCTTCATGTAAGCTCAAGGGAATATGAATAGTAGCCGTATTGTCAGAATTGTTTGCACCTGCTCGAGCAATCCTGTCAGCCCATTCATTTCCGGATATGAAGCAATGGGAAGGAACCCAACAAAACTTAACTGTTATACCTCTTGACATAAGGTTTGTGAATAAGTATATTAATTTCTGATATGATTTCAGCACGATTTCAGACTTAGAATCTACACAGAAGAGAATACCATAAAAGTCAAATGATAAATCTTTTATGTACTCTACGGCCATTAATATTGCTATTAGTTCGGCTGTAAAAATAGACAGATTTGGCCCAAGATGAAAGGACTTCTCAATTTTTAAGACACGAAGCAAAATCTGTTGTGAGAGTTCGTGTCACTCTTTTAACACTCTCCCTTTTTCATATCCTTTGTCATGCTTCCTTGATCGATTATTTGTTAAACAAAAAATCAAATGGTCTCCAAACATAATGTGCATTTTTGTCGAGCTGATATCGGCTTTTTTTTTTCAGTTAAACAGAGACAAGAACCGTCACGTGATTTATGGTTTCGACTTGATACATCTTTATATTTATGTACATTTGTGGTATTGTTTATTTTGAAAGGATTGTGTGTAGTGTGTGATAAATTATTGATGTCTTAATGGCAAAAAAAAGCATGGAGCACACACACACACACACACACACACACACACTCAAGTGCGTGCTTGCGCCTTTTTCTTAAATAAACGCTTCCTCGTCTAACATCATTTTCAGTGAGAAGATGCTAATCTGAAGAACAGCACGCACGCAGAGCACGCGCGCGCGCGCGCACACACCACACACACACACACACACACACACACACACACACACACACACACACACACACACACACACACACACACACAGAGAGAGAGAGAGAGAGAGAGAGAGAGAGAGAGAGAGAGAGAGAGAGAGCATGTGTGCTCATCATCTCTCATGCGCCCGACCACTCACTCACTGGAGCAAAGTGGTTGAAACGGAACCAAACGATGACTGCTGAATCAAAGCAGACAACCTGAGGACTGAAACCGTGTGGAAAAAGGTCAGCACATCCACGCCTCTCCGTCTGTCTTTAAAATCCCTCTCTGCCCCTTGCGTGCAGCTGGTATTAGGTGAGACCATTGGTGGTCCTTGTGATTACTTCTTCACAGAAGACTCTGTGCAGGGAGCTTGTACAATTTCTGAAACACCCTTCACAAAGTCGTAAACGTTTCTCCGCATGAATTGATCCAGCGACTGGAAAAGAATATGCGGAAGAAACATCTTAATGAGAAATTATTCGTTCTGCCATCATGTCCAAGGTATCTAGCCAGATTAATTCATAAATTACGGTTACATACATGGTATACAAAATATTCACGAGGCATAGCGTGTATATGTCAGGAGAATATCTCAATTCGTTATCTTTTATTTGAATGCCCTATACTAACCCCAGCTTATAAGGAGAAGAATATTTTTTATAAACAATTCTGACAATGTTGATAGTGTGGTAAATAACCCTTGCTTTTTTTATATATTGCTTTGGTTATTGCTCAGTCCCCAGTTGCAAAACTATTGTGAAAAAAAGACATTTGAGATATGTGTGTTAATAGTGTTTTTTTTTTTTTTTTTCTGGGGGGGGGGGGTGGGGGAAGGTGCTGATAGTACAATGGAATGTATATTGCAGTTTAAAGGTCTAAGATCATCTTGTGATGAAAAGACGTTATATAAAACTACTGAACTGAACTGAACTGAACCCAACGTCTGGCCGTGATGACGGATCCCAGAAAACAAGGGGCCTGCAACATGTGACAGTTCCTGCCTTCAGCTGACACTGGAAGAATGACACGATTGGTGGGGGACACATTCGTTTAAGGAGAGGCGTTTAAGATCTGGTGTCTTGACAATCAGACAGACCACGTGAGGCAGTCTGAGTGTCGGGGGGGGGGGGGGGGGGGGGGGGGGGGGGGGGGGGTGTTGAGGTTGAGGCTGGGGCGGCTGGAAATCAGTGCCACTAGCCAACTCACGTCCCCGTGCTGGAGCCTCCTTTG
>JADBJO010013728.1:47500-51092 GCA_016801955.1 Conus betulinus
TTCACCTCAACCGTTCTCATGGCTGCAGTTTGTTTCCAGTGGATGTTTTGGGATACAAGTTTACCTGTGATAAGAGTCGTCTTATGGAGGGTTGTTTCACGTGTTTCTGAATGTTCCCTTTTCATTGTCCCAAGTCACCTATGCATGTGAGACGATAACGATGTACTCTATGTGACCAAGAGAAAGAGATACTTTTCGGGTTGCGCAGTTTTCCTGACCAACATCCAGTATGTCTCTATTTTATGGGCCTTTTTTTTCTTGAGACTGGATCCAGGACAAAGGCAACATAAGACTTATGGAAAAGAAAAAAAAATGAAGTAAACTGTGCCAGAGACAGAACCAGGATGCAGCGGTCACTGGGACTGTCTATGCACTGCGGGCACTGTTCCTCAGAAATAAAGCATTCACCGAGGAGGAGTTTTACAGTGGATTCATTCACCCAGACTTTAACGGAATGAGGTGATATTCAGAAACATCACACAAGGCGCCATTGTCTGGGGTGAGGTAGCCCTTTTGCGTCATAGATAGTGGACAGAAGCGGTCCCACGTGGTTTGATCACCGGACAGTGGCAGCAGGCTGCTGTCTTGGGCCAGCGTCGAGGGTCAGGCCGACCTGTGACCATAGAGGTGTGCACGTCACTGCCTGGCTGTGGGGCGATGGTCAGTGGGGTCGTGCTGATTCCAGAAAGCCACGGCTGTCCGCTGTTGGGTTGGAGACAGAATGTAGAATTATTCATATTTGCTGAACTGAAACCAATGCAAAAAACGACGGAAAACTGTTCCAAAACCCGTTCAGAAATTGTTGTCTGGGGACGGCCTTAAGGGCACTTCTTCTTCACACTCACTGTGTGTGTGTGTGGTGTGTGTGGTGTGTGTGTGTGTGTTTGTGTGTGGTTGTGTTGTAGGTTGAATAGTCGATAGAAGGGAGACGGAGTGTGGAAGGTGTTGTAAATTGACTGACAGTATGTGGAAAAAAAAAAAAACAACCGAACAGAACTGACAACTTTGAATGGGGCCGGCACGAGAGATAATCCACTGTGTCGTAAGGTATTTTGATGCAAAGGAAGACAACACAAACTGCTCAATCCTGAGTTCAGTTTCGGAACAATTGCCCGTTCCGGAAACGCCCTTATCGCCGGCAGCATTATGGCCATTCTCTGTTTACACTTTGAACAGCTGCCGATATCAGGGACGCGAACCTTTCTGTTAGATCACTGTCCGTTTTTCCAGCAACTGACGTCACAGTGTGCAGGCGCCGTCCCCTCCATGTCACGGAAATTCTGCTGACCGCTGGCCAGTCGGCACATTTTCCACAAACTTCGGGGGAATCCCTGTCTGGGCCCATTTTCTGACAACGTGTTCATATTAAAAGTCTAGTGCACAACTGTAATCACGAGAAGTTTTAATGCCCTCAGCTTTGTGCCTGTAGCAGGCAATAGTTGAAAAATACGCATAGGGTTAGAACACTAGCCTTTTACCACTACTTCACTCTTTTAGAGCTGCTGGCATGTACCAAGCGCTGAGCACTGTTCAGTCCTTTTCCTTTCCTCCCATTTTTGCTGGCTTTATGATTTCACCGCCTCTCTCGTGATCATTCATCCTCGCGAAGGGTCGGGTCTGGACACGGTTTTGGTAATGGTAAAGGTTTAAGAAGCAAGAAGACTGGGTTGATTAGTGCAGGGTTACAACCATTTGTCAGCACTTTATCAGTATCTGCTGGCACGGTACTAAACGACGTGAAGGGACGGGCAGGAGGAGTTCAGAGTGGCATCCTAAACCCATCGTTGCAGCAGGCCATTCGTTTTGGTGTTATCACTATAAATATCGACAGCCGCAGTGCTTGGATCTGGTGCTGGGGTGGGGGCTGATGCTGATTTGCGGCCAGGGCAATGGACTGGACCTGGTGATCGGGACAGGGCGGTCATGGATTGTTTTTTGCAGGTCTTTTATTGGCTTCAAGCACATCTCGTGAGAGAAAGTGGGGGGCGTGGCATAATTTACAGGAATATTATGTTGTTCGCCCTGAGTGAATCCGTCGCCACAGTGCGGTGTCTCGGCCACAATTTTTGTGTGCCTGCTGCAAATAGTTTCGTTGATTTTTTCTGCAGCATTTGTTTTGTTTGTTTTTGTTTGTGGTCAAGAAACAGCTTTTTGTAACAGTTTTTTTTTTCTGCCGTTGTTTCTTTTTAAAAAAGCGCTGTGCATATGTGTGTTTTTGTTTTCTCCTCCAAGACTATGAATTGATTTTTTTTTTTTTAGCTCCTTGGTTGCTAGACGTGGCACGTGTGGCACTAGGAGTGTGGTGTGTAGGCTGGTACGCAAGAGGAACAGACCGTTTGTACCATAGCAGTTATTGCTGTTCAATGCGAATCTGAACGGAACATTTCAGACCAGACGTTTACTTCTGACCGGGCCGTTATTGGACAGCCAGTAGGAGCTCTGGACAATGACGTCTAACGGTTCAATCGATTTTCCAAGATCGTTTCCGAAGAAATATACTCGGGTCGAATACAAAGCCTCAAGTTTTGCAGGTCTGAGGTTCAAAGAGACTGGGCTGACGGTGTGGTAATCACACATTCTCACCAATATGCTGGTGGACATTAAGACTTCTCGTGATTAGTTAGTCTGGGTCTGTCGCTTGTCTCTGGCCACCACCCACGCTCCCTGGGGGTTTCTTCGCTTCTTCTTAGATCTTCTATATTGTTTCGCCCTAATCCGAAGAAAAATCCTCCATTCCTCCTCCTCCTCCGCACTCTTCTTCTCGTTCTTCTCTTCTTATGCTTCTCCTCCTTTTCCTCCTCTCTTGTGTTCCTGGGTCTTGTTCTTGTTATTCTTCTTCTGGGTCTCTTCAGGAGGAGGCCTCCTCATCGAAGAAGCATCCTCCTACTCGGGGATTCTTCTCCCTCCTCCTCCCTTTAGTCCTCGCTCCTACTCCTCCTCCTCCTTGCTCCTCCTTTTCCTTATTATCTTCTTCTTCTTCTTCTTCGCTTCCATCATTGTCTAATCTTCCCACCCTCTCAGAGGGGGTCTCATCCTAAACCTTCTCATTCTGGTTGCCGACATACATCCACACCCAGTCTTGTGGGATCGTACAACACAGTACAGCACTTCATGAATCAGCTGCGTGGTTGCGCTCACTGCTCAGAATGCAGACCATGAAGACGGGGCATGTTGTCCAGTCTCTTTGGTCGGTGGTGTTTGAGTGGTGCATGTTCTGGGTTGAACATACACAGATCTCCGCCTACCACGCCCCCCTTCTGAGGCGATGGTTGCGTAGTCGTGAATTCAGGGTGATTGAGCGTTCCTCCTGACCAACGGAGGGTGTCCTTTTACCCCCGGAGTGCGTCATGTCAAATAGATGTTTGGTTATTGAGGACATGTTTTTCCTCCGACTAATATCCCCCGTATGTCCAAGAATTCTGTGTCTCTGCCTCCCCCCTCTCATCTCTCCATCTTTCTCTGTTCTTCTTCTTCTGGTATGTCTTGTCTGTCGTTGGTCATCTCTTCTCTCTCATCTCTCTCTCTTCTCGCCATGCTTTATTAGATGTCACCATTATATGCAGTAAATGGCAAGAACACCTGGTCTGCAGTG
>JADBJO010013729.1:0-2500 GCA_016801955.1 Conus betulinus
GCAGCCGCGCCATTTGATCTCTCGTTATCTCCTTCCTCTTCTCCTCTCGCTCCGTCTCTCGTATCCTCTCTCTCCTCTCTCTTCTCTCTCTATCTCTCTATGTCGTTCACTTCATCTATCTGTTCCTTTTCTACTCGCCTGTCTATCTTCTACTAGGATCCATTATGTATTCACTCTATGGTGCGGTAGATATGTCCCTATTTACATCAAGACGGTCTCAAAATACATATTCCAACACAGACACCATAGCTCATGGTGCATCGCCATCCCCATCCGCAACAACAACCCAAATACTTTATTCAGCCTCCTAAATGGAAGAAAAGGGTTAAACGGGGAGAAAGGAAGAGCAGAAGGACGTGAGAGAAGATTCCTACGAGCAGAAAGGAAGAAAAAAAACACATATCTTCACTTGAGTAGATTTCTGTAATATTCCCCCAACCACCACACCACACACAACCACACACACATACACACACACTCCCTGTACAAGCAGAGCATTGTGATCACAAAGTTAGACATATGGACCAAAAGTCCGAAGGATTGTGGAGGAGATAGAGACGAAAATTCTCGAAGAAAGAAAATGGTCCTTCATGTCTTCCAGTTCTTGTCCTAGCTCTCTTAAACAGACAAGAAGGTAAATTTAGACGTTATGTTTTTCTGGCAGTTGTAACGAAGAAGAATTTTAGTACGAACCCATCCAGAAAATCATTCAAAAAAAAAATATAAACCAAAATGCATGCACCGCCCGCACAGGACTCTCTTCTCTCTTCGCCCTCTCTCTCTCTCTATCTCGCATCTCTCATCTTCACTTTACTCACTATCCGCCCACCACAAACACACACACGGATCACGCACACAACCATTCTGACCCGACCCACCCTGCAATGAAGGTGTGTGAAGATTAATGCTCTCTCTAAGTGGCTACTCCACCATGTGCATGACTGAAAGCACCTCCCAGATTGGAGGTGTTGTATGTCCCGTAACACCTTGCTGAACAGAGTTTGTCATTTACCAGCACAGCTGTGAGATGAAACCTAAAGACCTGGACAGGTACACACAGCCCCCCGGTGAACCTGCTGGTGCACGTGAATGAGAGAACGATGGGATGGGATGGGAAGCTTCCCTGGCTCCTCCAGAGACCATCCTAATGTCACCACCCACCAAAATAGGTTAGGGGCAGGGGGCAATTTGACTACTGCTTGCCACTTCTTTTGCTTGCTGCTACTGCTTGCGCTGCACACTACTACTACTACTACTATCGTGTACTACTTACTATATATTAGTTTACTCTATACTACTAAGACGATGATCTGTTCGACTGATTGCAGAGACGACGACTTTTCCGGACAACGCACTACTCTGCTAGGCTGACTACTTATGCTACTACTTGTACTGCCTTTGGCTACTACTACTAATGTACTGATTTTCTGCTGCTGCTGACTGATGCTGTTGCTTATGCTGATAGTAGTCCTAGTACTTCCACACACCACCACTTACTACTGCTTATCACCACTTTCAATTCTACTACTACTACAATCTGCTGCTGTTGCTTACCCTCTGCTATTCTCCCTCCTCCTTCGCTCCTCCTCCTCTTTCTCCTCCTCCCTCTACCTCACCTCCTTATATGTATGACCAGAAACTCTTAAATCAATTGGAAAATGTACCAATCTTACAACAAAAGGGGAAAATGGACCCAAAAGGAAAAAAAAAAACCAATAAGGACGATGAAAAACACAACGCGTTTTTTCGACCTGTTTTCGGCTCTTCAGGACAATGAAAAGGAAGAACAAGCGACTCTCTATCTTCTCCAATTGGAATTCAAATGGACGACTTGAATGAAAGCAAAGTTTGCTGGGAAGGAGACAATGTGAGCTGGAATATGGATGATGATTTTTTTTTTTAAAAAAAAAAAAAATGGCATGGAAAATATTAAAAGAGTAATGGAAGACAGGGGTGGTTACTGGAATAATGATTTCGATATATATGATGAAATATTAAAGAAGAGAGGAAAAAGAAGATAAGTGATAGTTCGTTCTTCGTTTTCATTGTCCCGAATTTTGTTGACCTTGCCGAAGGTGACAGAGGTCGAAACGCGTCGGAACGCGTCGTTTTATTTTTCTCGTAACGCGTTTGCCCCCTTTTTTTGTTATTTTTATTTCAAGTTTATTTTTATTTCAAGTTTTATTCAGTTTCCGCCTGCAGTCATCTACCTTTGAAATGAATCTTTATGTATTGGTTTTGTGCATTGTGTTACTGAAATGCACTGTGTTACTTCGCTTTGCAACGTATTGTGTAGGTTTTGAAGTTTGGATCGCCACCGGCCGTTATCAACCGGGGTTAAAGGACCGCTTGTCCATACGCTTTGAAAGTAATACCGGTCAGGTGACCAGAGGTTGGCTCCCACTGTCGCCCTCAATACGCATGCGCAAATATGATCTGAGCCATTGGTCATTTCACAAAGAGCCCCATATTGGAAAGGAAGTGAGTACTTGAGACACCA
>JADBJO010013729.1:7500-12500 GCA_016801955.1 Conus betulinus
ACACACACACACAAAATGGCAGGTAGGCACTCAACACACACGCATTAGCCCAACGTGCTGACACACACACACACACACACACACACACACACACACACACACACACACACACACAGACACACACACTGGCAGGTAGGCACTCAAGGCCTGACCAGCGCGTTGGGCTAATGCCTGGGTCACACACGCGTTGAGTCGTAGCCACGAGACCTTCTTCTCCAATTGTCTTATCTTTGTTGTTAATTCATTTATCCATCAGCTTCAAATCATGTGGTCAAATCATGTGTGGTCTGAAAACTAGCGGATGTGGTAAAGCGTATATGGACTAGTCCGCTCGCAGTGACGCCTACTTGATGAAACTGAAAAATAGTGTTTGTATTTTAACTTGTTAAGAAAAGCTTGCTGGAAAACATGGGCGGATAATTTGTGTATCGGAAATTCAGGATGACGGTGATGAGAGTGGGGATTAGCGAGTGGGCGGGGGGTGGGGGGGGGGTGGGGGGTGGGGGGGGGGGGTTAGAGGTCGCAGAGGTCAGTGACATGTGAGACGGGGCTGGAACTCGGTCTGTTTGTCAGTTGGGTAGGATGTCTCGGAATTATTCCAGAATGGTCGATGGGTGATCTGTTTGTTGTTGGAGCATGACCAACGATTATCATGCCAGACATAGCAGACTGTTGTGTATGGGCTGTTAATGTGTGTGGTGTGTGTGTGTGTGTGTGTGTGTGTGTGTGTGTGTGTGTGTGTGTGTGTGTGTGTGTGTGTGTGTGTGTGTGTGTGTGTGTGTGTGTGTGTGTGTGTGTGTGTGTGTCAGGTATATAACACGTGTGTGGTGTGTTTGTTCAGGTATAACGGCTGTTGAATGGCACACTCCTTTTGCACTGCTGATGGTCTGCACCTGGGTCATTCTGCCGTGGCTCTTTCTGCTTCATTGAACATGCCACATGTCCCAGTAAGGGCTCCAAGCTCTACAGAAGATCAAGCCAACACAACGAGTCTGTTCTTCTTCCGCAAGACAAAATCAAAACAGCAGTTTTTCCTTTTGTCATAGAAAACAGGTTCCTTCAAGAACTTTTGTTACTCTTTCAGATGCAACATTTTGAAAAAAAAAAGAAACGTTTTGCTTTAGTCTATTGTTTCAAATGTATTTGTGAAAAGAAAAAGACAATCCAGGATATGTTTGAGAGAAATTCCATCAATTAAGGTTTGTTGAAAACTCAGCTTGTTGTAAGCTGTACAAATAAAATGTCACATTTCAGTTATGACTTATGATCGGCTAAAGCAATCAACTGAACGTTTATATGTCGCTCATGTGCGTGTGAGCCGAGGAATAAGAACAGTCAAAAGGATAGGCAATGTCACTTGCGTGCATTACTTTTTATTGGGGTATTTCCGTAGAATCCCTTCCAGATTTTCGTTCCACTTATTGTCTTTTGCCACTTGCTAGTTTATTTGTGTTCTCATGTTGGCCCTCTTCACTGGCGTATTGCTAGCTTCTATTTTATGTTATATTTGTGATGTATTTTCTGTCGTACTTCAAATCTATTACATCGCAGTTTTAAAATTGTATTACAGCCTCTTCACCATCAATCCACGTTGATCTCTCCAATGTTTGTCACACTGACTGCTTTGTTGCCAACTTTTAAGTTATCTAAAAGGTCCCCACCCCTCCCCCACAGTAATATCTAATACATTGTTGCTATTACATAGTTCATCTCTACAGGTCTTTTCTTTTCGTCATGACTACAAATTTTTGACACATTTCAGTTAAGATTATAGCATTATCTTGGTAATTATTACAATCTTTTATACCAGATTGCACTGTTCTAATCTAATCAGTGTGTGTGTGTGTGTGTGTGTGTGTGTGTGTGTGTGTGTGTGTGTGTGTGTGTGTGTGTGTGTAATATTATTTGGACATTTTCTTGTTAATCTTGTTTTAATGCTGAGTCCAAATTTCTTACTTGTTACCAGCTTCCAGTTATGTCATGAAGTTTTGTTGTGCTACTTGCTCTCATACGGTCCACTTTGGCTCAACTCTCGATATTTTTGTTCCGGTTTGGTGTTTTACTTCCTTACAGTTTACCCTCAAAGTAGTGTTTTTCTCCCGTCTGATCTCTTGTGGTTCTTTTGGTTCTTTCGCAACGTTTTGTTTGTTTAGCTAGTGACATTATTCAGTTTATTAATTAGTATACGCTATCCCATTCAGTATCTGGTAGTCATCTTCTAGACTATCTCATTCTAGTACTTTCTGTTGCCGTTTTACTCTTCATGTTATTACGACGTTTTCTATGTTGATTTTTTTCACACCATCCAGTTATTATCATTTTCCTTTTCTTCTTTAGTCTTCCCACCTACTCCCAAATGTCCACAAACTTTGTCTCACTACGGTATGTCTTTGCAATTACTCTCTTGGTGCCACCTTCCAGCTGATTTATTTCTTCTTCTTCTTCTTCTTCTTTTTTTTTTTTTAGATATCTTTTGTTGTTGTTGTCGTTGTTGTTTTCCTTCATCCAGGCCATCGTGTTGTTGTCATCGACTGTCTTATCTCTTTGTGGTGGTTTCGCTTCAGCCACTGCGCACGTGACTTTCTTACGCTTTCTTTTCCACGTTTAAGCAACAAGATAGTGTTACGTTCCTGTTTCTCTTATTACGGTATATTCAAACCAACGTGACTGTTCTGTTTTCGCCTGTCCACTTTGATCTGATCATATCTTTACTTGGTTACTGTCTTTTTGCCACTTTCCAGATGCTAATTATGATTATATCTTTGGCCCTTGTTGCCCACTGTAGTATTTTGTCAGCACTTTCTTTTTCACAAAAACACATATTTGGATGCCACCTATGACGGTACAAAGTGTCTGCAGAAAGAAAGTGTCCGCACGCGGACACTTTGTTTCCCTCCTTGTACTTGCACATTCACCCACTCACACTGAGGCTAAAGTGGCTGCGGATACTTTGTTCCGCTTTTCAAAGTTATATGTCACCTCTCGGAACAAAGTGTCCGCGGGATTTCTGCGGACACTTTGAATGTCAGTTCGCAGTACGTCCGCAGGGTACAAAGTGTCCGCGTGCGGACACTTTTTTTTTCTGCGGATACTTTGTATCGTCAAACCACCCCCACACAAATTCAAAACTATCCCTTGGGCAGTTTTACGGTTTGGTTGTGTTTGTTTTTTGCTTTGTTTTTGTTTTTCTTCTGTTCTAGTGACTACATTTTAGCCACTGTACAATATCTTTTAATACTAGGTTTTGTCCTAGCATTGGTTTGCCATCATCCAGTTCATACAACTAGAGAGAACATTTTGTTCAGAGACATTCCTTGGTGCCACGTTCCAGTTGATTTGTGTGTGTGTGTGTGTGTGTGTGTGTGTGTGTGTGTGTGTGTGTGTGTGTGTGTGTGTGTGTGAAAGTTTCTCTCACGTTACCAGCCTCTAGCTGAATCCTTCAAAATATCTTTATGCTCTGTATTGTCATGTCACAACTTTTCAGTTATGTTTTTTCAATGTATCCCCCTTCCCCCCTCCCCATGTCAACGTTTTGCTGTCTGGCCACAAACTTCCAGTTTATCGAACGCGTACTTTGCTGTCTGGCTACATTTTTCTAGTTTATGTCATACACCTTTTGCTATCTGGATACAATCTTCCAGTTTATTGAATACCTTTTTGCTATCTGATACAACCTACCAGCTATCGAATACATGTTTTGCTGTCTGGCTACAATCTTTCAGTTTATCTAATATACATTTTTACTCGTCAAGTTTGGCCATGCTGGTAACTGTGAGTACCTCATATCATTACGATTTTTGTCGTCCTACCTGCTCTGTTTTGTCGCTACGTTTCAGTTTGTATGTATTTGTTTTTTTTTGTCAAAGCTACTAGCTTCTTGTTTATCATCAAGTTTATCTTATCACTGTTTTCTCAGTCAAATACATTGCTTTGCAACCACGTATGTGCATATCATCTTTGTCCCGTTCTGTGTCTTGTGGCCAGCTTTCCGTGTATTTTTGTAATCATAATTTGTTCCTCAAAGCTATTGCCCTCTCCTGGTCTTCTGACATATATTTTGTCATATTGACTGGCTTTTGGGCGTCTTCCATTTTTTCGTGTTTAAACGTTTTCCGTTCCACAACATTACTATCATCTTTCACGCGTTCAACACAGTAATTTGGTCCCAGTTACTATCTTATTGCCATGTTTAAATATATCTTTTATTGTCAGCAAAGACATTTTCATTGCCATCCCAGATTTCATGTCACATCCAGTGGCCACTACACATTGGCATTTGCCAGGGAGCAATTGTGTCCCTTGAGGTCTTAATGCAATCCCTTGTTCATCCCTCCACCCGTGTGAACACAGCTCAGGCTTCCAAGGGTGGTGTAGGATAACTCCAAACTGGTTTGCTCTGGCAGATGAGGACTGTATTTTCTCACACATTTGGGTCTGTCTTTTTTTTTTCATTCTCTGTCTTACTACACATATTATCCTCATCATCTGGTGCTTTGTCGCCATTTTCCGATTTATCTCTATAAAATTTAGCAGGGCCTGTCGATTGTCTTGCTGCCAGATTCCATTGCTAGTCAGTCCAAGAGCCTGTTGTCACGTTTCAGTTGATGTGTTACGGCATGTTGTCCTGTTCGCATTCTTGCTGTCAGTTTCATCAGATTACGATTTGTCGTCTTGACTGTTGTTGTCAACTTTGGATTATTGCATGGCAGTTGGACTTTTTTCTGGTTACTCTCTCGTTGCTGCGTTATATTTATATTATTATGGTTTGCACTTTCCGGTTCATGCCTTGTTGCCATTTTGCAGTTGATTGTATTTTGGAATTTTCAATTTACTCTTCTGTTTTCCTAGTCGTTTTTCTTTTGTCTGTCTGTTTAATGTTTGTAAATCTCTTTTTTCTTATTCCACAGATAACTGTTCGTTTGACAAACTGCAGCTGGTGTCGTTACAGATTTTTTCCCTTTGTAGTTGAAACATTCTTTGCCAGCTTCTTGTTTACGTCA
>JADBJO010013729.1:15000-17500 GCA_016801955.1 Conus betulinus
CATTTGTACTGTGTGATGTAGGTGTATATGGTGATCATTTGTATTGTGGGATGTAGGTGTATATGGTGATCATTTGTATTGTGGATGTAGGTGTATATGGTGATCATTTGTACTGTGTGATGGAGGTGTACAAGGTGATCATTTGTACTGTGTGATGGAGGTGTACAAGGTGATCATTTGTATTGTGTGATGGAGGTGTACAAGTGATCATTTGTATTGTATGATGGAGGTGTATATGGTGATCATTTGTACTGTGTGATGTAGGTGTATATGGTGATCATTTGTATTGTGTGATGGAGGTGTACAAGGTGATCATTTGTACTGTGTGATGGAGGTGTATATGGTGATCATTTGTACTGTGTGATGGAGGTGTATATGGTGATCATTTGCATTGTGTGATGGAGGTGTATATGGTAATCATTTGTATTGTGTGATGGAGGTGTACAAGGTGATCATTTGCATTGTGTGATGGAGGTGTACAAGGTGATCATTTGCATTGTGTGATGGAGGTGTACAAGGTGATCATTTGTTTTTGTGTGTGATGGAGGTGTACAAGGTGATCATTTGCATTGTGTGATGAAGGTGTACAAGGTGATCATTTGTATTGTGTGATGGTGTACAAGGTGATCATTTGCATTGTGTGATGGAGGTGTACAAGGTGATCATTTGCATTGTGTGATGGAGGTGTACAAGGTGGAGCAGGGAAGATGAGATGATAGTCACCCTCAGATCGTGATGCGGATGTTTGAAATGCCGCCTAAATGAAGTCTAAAACAGACCAGCATTACCGCAAGGTCAACACATGTTCAAGTAGGCGCTTGCCTCAAACCATTTATCCCACAAAAACAGCAAGGACACGGGTCCACCATAACAGGCTTAATGCAGTGTCACACAGTGATACCACTACCACCATCATCATGTTCATCATGATCATCATCATCATCATCATCATCATCATCATCATCGTCATCATCATCATCATCATCATCATCATCATCATCATCATCATCAGTTTTACTATCATCATCACCATTACCATCATCATCGTCGTGGTTGTCCTCGTCGTCGTTGTCGTCGTAGGCTGAGGAGATCGTCGTTCTTTTAACACGTCCACCACCGCCACCATCACCACCATTATCAGAGTGCATCACCACGATCGTCAAAACTAGCACCGTCACTGGCAGTGAGAGGTAAGCACTGGTGATCACTTTACCTTCTTTCTTCACCTCCTACATTTCGTTTACACATCGACCGGTCAGACCCCAGACTGCATAGTAAATTAACTGTGGGGAACCATTTGTTCAACAGTGGACATACATATGTGATTCACTGTCGCTACAAGTGATCGTTCAGACAGACAGAAAAACGCCACATCCTGCTACTACAAATAAATACGCGATACGTGAAGTATTAGTCCGTTGACATGTTCAGTGTGATTCTTTTTGCGTTTTGGAACAACGAATCAACAAAGTTTAGAAAGCAAAGAAACCCAACAAAGCCAGTATTGAAACAACCGAACATTGGTGGACGAACTGACAAGCAATGTAAAGTTAAGTTTAAAATGCGTTCTTCTTCAGTTCCACAAGACGTGACAGACACAGCAATAGTTAGCAAAGGAGTTAAAACACGTGGGGTTCCATATTAAGATACTTTGAACCACAAACATAGGAGACAATCTGATTTACCAATAAAGGAAACTGACACAGATTTTGTCCCTCGCTTCCATGGATACCTTTTCAATCGGCAGAAGCACAGCCAGTCACACATTGAATTCTTTGGTCGTCCATAACTGTGAAAAACAAACAACACACAAAACATTTCCTGCTTAAGTGATGAGAAGGGGCGAAGGATATAGGGTGTTGTGTAAAGCTGGAATGGGGAAAGGTATACTGAAAATAAGGAAGGGGGTGGGGGTTTGGTGCATGTTTTGGGATGGGATGGAGGAGGTAGGGTCGGAGCAGGGGAAGTGGGGGAACGGGAGGGAGGATAGGGAGGGGGCGCTATTCATGTCAATTGTTCATTCGAAAATGTCCATAACAGCATTACCATTGGCCCGGTTTCCAAATTATCTGAGCATAAAGACATTAAACACGTGTGCTTTTTCCCCTTTTCATTGAAAGCCTTTAAAAAAAACAAATTCTGAAACGTAATCCCAGCTCACGAGACCAATTCAACGTAACAATATGACTGCATGGAGAACGTGGTTATCTGCTTCATAATTTATGTGTTTATCTACGTTCTATTGATTTGTTTCAATGTCAGAACAAATTCACAGAACCCTTTCAACCAATCTTAACCGAACGTTGTGGCAAGCTGGAATAAGACCCTGAGCCAGACCCATCTGATTTTGGTGCTGGTCCCCTGTTCATATATATACATACATAAATTAACTCATACATACACACATACATACATACATGCATACATACATGCATACATACATATATGCATGCATACATACATACATACATACATACATACATACATACATACATACATA
>JADBJO010013729.1:22500-35000 GCA_016801955.1 Conus betulinus
CTATATGAATTGACATAATAATGATGGTGATGATAATGATGATGATGATGATGATGATGATAATGGAAATATTATACGAACAATGACGAGACGATTATTGCAATGCTTTGACGATAACAGTTGCAGATAAATAGTGGCTCTACAGACAGAGTGGGAGACATAAGAAAAGTGCCAGCTCGTTCTTCGTTTTCGTTGTCCTGAATGTTGCTACTCTTGCCCGAAGAAGACCAAGGAGTTCTAAACGCTTCGTGCTTTTGTTTGTTTTTTGTTTTGTTTTGTTGTTTGTTTTGTTTTCTTGTATTTTCTTTGCTATTTTTTTTTTTTGTCTAGCGGAATGTAATTTTTCTTTTAAATTTGATTCAGTTCCTGCCTGCAGTCACCTTACCTTGAAACCAAGCTTTACGTATTGTTTTTGTGTATTGTATCTCCGAAATACGTTGTATTCAAAACTAAGCGTTATGTATTGTTTTTGTGTATTGTATTACCGAAATACATTGTATTCAAAACTAAGCGTTATGTATTGTTTTTGTGCATTGTGTCACCGAACTACATTGTATTTAAAACTAATTTAGCGTTATGTATTGTTCTTGTGCATTGTATCACCGAAATACATTGTATTTAAAACTGAGCGTTATGTATCGTTTTTGAGCATTATATCACCGAAACACATTGTATTTAAAACTAAGCTTTATGTATAGGTTTTGTGCTTTGTATCACCGAAATACGTTGTATTTAAAATTAATCTTTATGTATTTTTTGTGCATTGTACCACTGAAATACATTGCATTTAAAACTAACCTTTATGTATTTTTTTGTGCATTTATCACCGAAATACATTGTTTTTAAAACTGACCTTTATGTATTTTTTGTGTGCATTGGATCATCAAAATACACTGTATTTGAAACTTATCGTTTTGCATTGTTTTTGTGCATTGTATCACCTAAATACTCTGTATTTGATGAACTAATCTTTATGCATTTTTTGTGCATTATATTAATGACATACACTGTGCCGCTTTGCTTTGCAACGTATTCTGTAGGTTATCAATTTTGGATTGCCACTGGTCAAAACTCCACCGGGTAGCCACGCGTACGTACAATTTGAAAGTGGAGCCGGTCAGCAGTCCGGCTTTTGGTCACTGGCGGCTGCGTCACACCTTCACCCAAATTCAGTGACCCACTGGTATTACCCCAACAAGCCCCTTATCGGAGATTGGGTGAGTACTGGACACAGCCAGTGATATTACCCAAACAGGCCCCTTATCGGAGATTGGGTGAGTACTGGACACAGCCAGTGATATTACCCAAACAGGCCCCTTATCGGAGATTGGGTGAGTACTGGACACAGCCGACCTTCAAGCACAAGTTTCTTTTTTTTTCTTTTCTAATTGGCACCATGACATACAAGTACATATTCACAACAAACAAAGGTAAAGACTCAGTCATATCCAGTTCATACATTTACAATGCATTCCCATCAACAGATCGAAATGCTACAATTCTCATATCCAGTTCATACGTGTACAGTAATCTGGGGGGACATGCCAGAAGGTATCAACATTTCTATACGTCGTTATTTTCATCTGTTACTTTCCACAAGATTTTGGTACGGATATCACTTTTAACGAAATTCTGTGAATCATATTTCCGTGGAATGGATATTTTATTTTGGATTTCATATTACTATTCAGCTCATTGAAAAAGTGTTTGAAATTTGACTTGATTTTCTTGATTTTGGCGGCAAAGGAAGCATAATTTGAGAAGAGAGTGGTTACTTACCGCCAAGGACACAGACAGAGTACAGGACTAGGCACAATGCATTTCCTCCTCTTAGGTCTTCTTCAGGCGAAAACACACAATATTTAGGACAGTGACAAGAACAGCATGTAGCCACTTAGGCGCGCTTCTTCTGTTCGTCTCCAAATTAAGCTGGCTACATGTCTTCTTGACACTGTTGTAAATATTGTGTGTGTTTCACCTGAAGGAGACCCAAGAGGTCGAAATGCATTGTGTCTGGTCCTGTACTCTGTCTGTCTGTGTCCTTGGTGTTAACTAAACCCCTCTCTTTCCAATTTTTACAAATTATTTACTAAACAGGATAATTTCGTAAAAGTCATCGTCTGTTTTTATTTATTAGTGACAAATAATGCCAGTTACATATCAAAATTGATTCTTAACCACACTCAACCACAAGTTGCTTCTGTTTCAGTTTCATCGAGGAGGTGTCACTGCATGTGGACTAGTCCATTTACGCTACACCACATCCGCTAAGTTTTGAGACCACACTGCACACCATTTAAAGCTGACGGACGAATGAATTATTAAACAGGTAAAAGAATCAAAGAAGAGGGCCTTGTGAGTACCATTTTGCAGACGACTGATCTTAGCATTAGCCTAACGCGCCGTTCAGATCTTTTGAGCATGAACACGTGATAGAGTGAGCCCTGGGAAGCTTTGAAGGTGGACACGTTTCAAGCGGTAGCAGTAGTGCTAGGGTTTGTTGGTTTTGTTTTGTTTTGTTTTGTTTTTGTTTTGAAGACACTGAGTTTTATTGCCTTCAGAGTGAGCTAAATGAAACACTTTTCACTTTGCTTCTCTTGATCGGAACAAAATGGCTGTTGAATGAAAACGAGGCCGTTGGGAAGGGGACCATGGCAGCTGAAATAAGTGATAGCTCGCTCCTCATTTTCATTGTACCGAATGTTGCTTGTTTTAGATGAAGAAGACCTAATAGGTTGAAATGTGTCGTGCTTGGGATCTCTTTTTCCATTATTGTCTTCCGAAACCAATAACGTTCCTTTGCAAAACTTGTTTGAGATTCCGGCTTCACACACCCTGCTTTGAAATTGCAAGACTTCAGTTGTCATGTACATCAATTTGTGTTACTTAGAATCTGCTACAAGACATCATTTGACATGTACATCAACTTGTGTTACTAAGATTCTGCTACAAGACTTCAGTTGCCGTGTACATCAATTTGTGTTACTTAGATTCTGCTACAAGCCTTCAGTTAAACATGTACATTAATTTGTGTTACTTAGATTCCGCTACAAGACTTCAGCTGGAATGAACATCAATGTGTGTTATTTAACTTCTGCTACAAGATTTCACTTGAAATGTGCATTAATGTGTGTTACAAAGATTCTGCTACAAGACTTCACTTGAAATGTACATCAATTTGTGTTACTAAGATTCTGCTGAATTACGAGTACTGAAAAAACGAAGACATTTGTTTCATGAAAAGACCCACCAGCCCTCTTTTGATATATCTATATACAAACACATTGATTGGTTAAGTGTGAAAAAAGAAGTTGCGGGAATTTTGAAATCGTATGGGGAAAAAAGAGAAAACTATGATAACTTTGAGAGTTTTCTTTCGATATTGTGTTTTTCCGCTTTCCTGGCTTTCATTTGGTATTGTCTGGAGTGATCAGTGCAATTGATGACATGTTAGAAAGGGTGTGAGCACTTAAGATTGGTCAATGATTAGGAAGTGTATCATAAAGCTTCCATGCGTACCGACTGTCAGTCACGTCTGTGATCACTTGTGCAAGCTGATACCTTCGTGTGTATCCATATAATTCCTTTTGTCTCTGATTTTGATGAGGAAACACTTTCATGTGATATTTTACGCGATCATCGTTTTGCTTTTCATTCAGACCATTCTGTTGTTTATTACAGATTGATCGAGTTTTCTTACGAGTAGCAGGGCAGGCCAGATGGTCCGTACAGAGAGTGAGAGTGTGGTACAACTCGATGGTCACAGAGAGTGAGAGTGTGGTACAATCGCAGACACCATGTTTGTCGATCTTCAAAAGTAAACGAGATTACCTTTACAACACAATACGTATTCCCGTGTAAGCCCTGTTTCTGTTCCTGCCTTTCTCTCTGCGCCTCTCTGACAACTAGTTTCACTGTTCATCTGGACTGCTTCTTCATTCGTTATATTCTGTCAGCTATGTAGAGATGAGTTGTGCTGCCGTTATGCCCCTGGTAAGTCAGGACCAGCACATCCGACTTCGGCTTGATTTTATATCAGAGTAACTGCTGTCCTAGCCTGGTTGCTTTACTGGGCTGAGGAGTCAGTCTAGCCGCTATTTGTCCATAGCTGGAGATGGCTTGTTCACTGGGATGTCCTTCCCCAGGGCTAAGAGCTTACAGAGCGGCTCTTGATTGCAAGACGATCCTGTCATTGGACATACAGAGTATTTCAGTGGAGATAACAGTGCCACTGATTGTCCCGTTCCATCCAGCTAGGAGCATCGCCAACTGGTTCGGAGCTGCTTATTCGACCAGACAAGCCTGACTTATATCGCAGCTAACCCTCATATCTAGTGGCATCTCCCTGTTCGCCAACCGGGGACCCGACTGTTTAGGGATGGGCGTCTCTGATCCGGGTTAACAAAATTCTACATTGGCGGGTCTTCAGGGTGCCCAGGCAGTACAGCCCCAATGACTGTGGAACACTTCCTGCAGGACCGCCCTACATATCAAAAGCTAAGAGCAGAGACCTGGCCTGCTGACACATTGACGAGAGAGAAGTTCTATGGGTCTCTTGAGGGCCTTCGCCGCACAGCAGCCTTCGTCAGTGCCTCTGGGGTTCCTGTCTGAGTGAACAACGAAGAAGAAAAATTCATTATTCCCTTGCTACCATGAAGACGAGGCTGAAAACTACACTGACTGAATGCTCACGTTTGACTTACTGGTCCACCAGCCCACACGTCCACCACACAATGACACTAGCAACTGTCAATACAACTGTATTACAGTATGTTTTATGTTTATAGTGTTTCAGTATATATCATAGTCTGTCACAGTGTATGACACTGCATTGTAGTCTATCATACTCTATGAAAACGTGTCAGAGGGAAAGAAAGGTTGTTTACCCCCGTTCCGTTCGTCGGTGCAGTTGAATAGCCAGTTATTACTTTCATTTGCAAGTATAGTCTTCCAGGACCCTATCTATCTATCTATCTATCTATCTATCTATCTATCTATCTATCTATCTATCTATCTATCTATCTATCTATCTATCTATCTATCTATCTATCTATCTATCTATCTATCTATCTATCTATCTATCTGTCTGTCTGTCTGTCTATCTATCTATCTGTGTGGACGAGTAATTGCACACTGGACATAGGACCATGTCAAAATAGGTTGACATCAGGTAACAAAAATCATCAAATTACACGTTGTTGTTGTTGTAATTGTTGTTGTTGTTCTTGTTGTTCTTGTTGTTCTTCTTGGTGGTGGTGGTGGTGGTGGTGGTGGTGGTGGTGGTGGTGTGTGTGTGTGTGTGTGTGTGTGTGTGTGTGTGTGTGTGTGTGTGTGTGTGTGTGTGTGTGTGTGTGTGTGCGTGCCTGCGTGCGTGCGTTCCCCTCTGTCTTTCTCTCCTCAATGGTAACCTGGTGGGGTGCTTTAGCGGGGCCAATGAATCTGGTGTGTGCAGGTGAAGTCACTGCAATCAATCCAGTGGAATGGCAAGACTCACTTCCCCTGCGCGGCTGATGGTCGGCGTCTCTTTCATTCTGTCATGGCTCCTTTTGCTGCATTGAACATGCCACGGTCCCAATATTTTGCTCCAACCTTTACAAAAGATCAAGCCAAAATAAGAAGTCTATTTCTTGTTCCACAGGGAGAAAAAGCAGCAAAGAATATTATTTCCCGTTGTCAAAGGAACATATTCCCTTCAAGAACGTTTGTTACTCTTTCAGATGCGAAACATGAAAAAAAGAATGGTTTTAGAACTTATTGTTCTGGACGTATTTTACACAACCACCACCACTACCACCACCACCACCACCACCACCACCAACAACAACAACAACAACAACAACCACATTACTGCATATGCTTCAGAACAGTTCCACCAACTATGGTTTGTTGAAGAATCAATTCATAGTGAGATGTACAATTAAAAATTCACACTTCAATTATGATTTACGATCGGCCAAAGCCATTATCAGGACTTACATTGTCCCCCATGTACACGTACGCCTAGAAATGAAAACGGTTGGCAGATTATGTGTTGTCATTTGTGTACATTCATTTTTCGTTGTTGGCAGATTATGTGTTGTCATTTGTGTACATTCATTTTTCGTTGTTGGCAGATTATGTGTTGTCATTTGTGTACATTCATTTTTCGTTGTTGGCAGGTTATGTATTGTCATTTGTGTACATTCATTTTTCATTGTTGGTAGGTTATGTATTGTCATTTGTGTGCATTCATTTTTCATTGTTGGAAGATTATGTATTGTCATCTGTGTACATTCATTTTTCATTGTTGGCAGGTTATGTATTGTCATTTGTGTACATTCATTTTTCGTTGTTGGCAGATTATGTATTGTCATTTGTGTACATTCATTTTTCGTTGTTGGCAGGTTATGTATTGTCATTTGTGTACATTCATTTTTCATTGTTGGCAGGTTATGTATTGTCATTTGTGTACATTCATTTTTAATTGTTGGCAGGTTATGTATTGTCATTTGTGTGCATTCATTTTTCATTGTTGGAAGATTATGTATTGTCATTTGTGTACATTCATTTTTCATTGTTGGCAGGTTATGTATTGTCATTTGGACATGAATATGAGAACCACTATCGCTAACAAAGCATCGACCAGACACACACGCAGATAGACGCCATATTCTACGACAACAAATCAATGTGCCATACATGAAGGATTATCCCGTTGACATGGTCGTTGTGATTCTTTCCGCGTTTCATTGAAACCAGTTTTGAAATTACTTAACATCGGTGGACAAACTGACAAGCAATGAAGGGTTAGTACTTTCTTTTATAATTTGATCAGGCAGCATTGTTTCAGTTTGACAAGACGTGACAGACGCAGCAATATCTAGCAAAGGAGTTAGGATACGCGGGGTTCCATATTAAGATAATTTGATTATCAAATACAGGAAATGATTTGATTACCAAATAAAGGAAACGGCATAAAATTCTTCCCTCCCTCTTATCGGTATCTTTTTAATCGACAGAAGCACAGACAATGTAAACAGAGTTCCGTGGCTATCTATAATTATGAAAACAAACAAACAAACAAGCAAACAGAGCATTTTGTTGTTCACTGATGAAAACAGGCTACGGAAAGAGGTGGTGTGGGAAAGCCTGAGGGCGGTAGGTGTTTTGATGATAGGGAAGGAGGTGGGATGTAGGTGTATGTGGTGGGATAGGGGGGGAGGGGGGTTGGGGCTGAAGAAGTGGAGGAAGGGGAGGTGGGATAGGGAAAAGGCCCTATTCATTTTGATCGTTCACTCGAAAACTCCCATCGCAGCGTTACCATCGGCCCGGTGTCCAAGTTATCTAAGCGTCATGACATAAAAGACGTATGTTTTTTTCCCCTCCTGAGTACATTTGATTTTCATGAATAAATTCTGAATCACATTCTTAACTCAAGAGAGCATCGTAAGAGCGCAGACATCCATTCCAGTCGAACGGATCCTGATTGGGCCTGTGAGTCAGATAATGAATGACAACTGACTCATGTTCCTTCATGGGGGTTCGTACGTCCTAACTGGTTACTCCCTAGGTACTCCCCAGGTACCACAATTAATAGGACATGAAAACACGAAATATCAATATTCTTGTCAGCAGAAAGCCGTTCAAATCACGTAGGCTTAACATACAGCCCCTCGTAAGTCAGCTGAGCTATGAACCACGTGAATTAAATCGATTCAGATCTTCAGACCATTTAGCACCACGATGATTTGATTTTATTTCATGGTCTACATCCCAACATAACACTGACTTAGCTGAAAATCGATTCAAATTTTCGAATGCGTAATCGTCCTGGTGGACTTGTAACCAGTCAACCAAACCAACCAACAAATGAAACAAACACACATGGACACACACGGAAACAAAACTTCTTTGATGGAGGTGACAAAGCTCTGTTCATATTCCGAGCTGCTACAGATCATACTTCGTATTAGCTTTCACTGGGAATGGGGGCATGTTGGAAAGGGCAAGGGAAAAGGGAGAGAGGATGGAGGTGTGTGTGGGCGCGGTGAGAAAGGAGACCATGTCGAAGCGGACATACAAATCCTGTTTGGGAGAGTGCTGCGAAAGAGCAACGCTCATAGAAAGATGTCTGGTCTCCTGTGAAAGAGGCAGGAATGTCAATATTATGATGTGTGCGTGCGCCACTTTCTTTTCCATTCTTCTTCCGTCTTCCCTTGCGTGTAACATGAGAGAGAGAGAGAGAGAGAGAGAGAGAGAGAGAGAGAGAGAGAGAGAGAGGAATTCTCAGGCTTTCATTTCACCCACTCTCTTAGTCATTTGATTAAAAGCTTCCGCATGTTCAAGGGACCTTGCTCTATTCACCCACCCCAAATAAGATCTAATTCCTGACTGAGTTATGTGAACTGCGTAGACACGAACATAAAAGACTAGGACAAATTTCACTAAAAGGCCAAATAAAAAGTAGGTGGCAAATGATGTTAGGAAATGTCAGACAACTGATTCTAAAGAATATGACCATGCTGTTTTCAGTTTTGTTGTCTGACAACCTCTCAAAGGCATAGTTTTCGCACTAAAATTAAATGTTCAAAATGGCTGCCATAAATACTGACATTACGATTCTGTAACCAAACTTCCATTGTTTTTGCCACGAAAAGTTTTGTTATTGACTAATTATTGTTTTAGTTTATATTGAAAAGAACAAAAAAAATACCTTATTCTGTTTGTAACATTTTCAACAATTTTTTTAATCATAAGTATACAAAACGACAAGCCAATACAACATGCAGCAGTTAGAAACAAAATCAAACGGAGCCACAGTTCACTCTCCTAACCTTGCCTTAAGTAAAAAACAAACAAAAAACAAACAAACAAACAAAAAAATCTATTAATTAATTAGACACAAAACATTTTTTTTGTTTGACGAAATAGGTGAGAGAGAGAGAGAGAGAGAGAGAGAGAGAGAGAGAGAGAGAGAGAGAGAGAGAGAGAGAGAGCATTCAAGAACTCTTGAGTTATTTACAGTCAATAATTCTTTACCATTAGAAACAAAACATTCACAGCCTATCAGAAATAGCTGTTTCTGTACTTTCAAGAGGGACTTGGGTGTCGATGAGGGAGGGAGGAGGGATTGAAAAGAAAGGGAGAAGAATATTGATGAGACTTGGTGTTTGTAGTTAGAGTCAATGGGTCATTATAAGTAAATCAAATCTATTGGTACTTCTCCAATAATTTCAATCGTTTTTTGCTTTCTTTAGTGAATTCTTCCATCTTATTGTAATTTTGATTCAAGCCAGCCAAACGAATCTGTAAAAATCATAGTCATAATTTTTGCTCATTATTTACGTCACAATCACTGTCAAAAACTCATACACTTCGTTTCATTTGTTGTAAACAAACATTTGTTGGCACTGCACTTGCATGCTACTGTGCAAGGAAGACTAGTTGCTGTGCACTTGCACCGGGAACTAGTGCACTGCTTGTTGCATCCACAGAAGATCACATCAGTGCATGCTTCAGGAACTGATGGGAGTGACTTGAGAACAGGAATCAAGGTGCCGGCTTCTAGTTTCCAGCCCATAATTTCTCTGCGGGGGGAGGCAGGGGTGCTGCAGGTGAGCATGTAGCCAGATAGCTGTCTGATAGTGTGCCCGGCATCACGCGCTGGGGGCAGTGTTTCTGGTGCATGGGTTTTACGAAACAGGACTGACCGAGCAATGTTCACCGAGTCACAGTGCTTTACACCATGCACACTGGAAATGAAGGCTTCAGCATCTCGCAGTGTCTCGTCTGTGACAATTTCTTTTCCCAGTAAACTCAACAGACCAGGTTGCTGCAGGAAAACCTTCAAGCAAGTTGTCTTACTATGTCCAGCAAAGTACGGCGTTGTGTCACAGCCCGTGAAATCCAGCAAGGTTTTGGAGCTTATCTCTTTCAATGGCAGTGGTTTCGATAACAGCATGGATGGGGATGTGTTTTCTGGATTTGGCAGTGCCTGCTTTTATCCAGACTTAAGGACACTTGATGCGATGAAAAATGCACCAGCAGCAGAACTGCAGCATCCGTGTCCCTGGAGGACACAACAATGCTGCTTGCCTCAGCCTAACCGCGTACACAGTGCAGGATTATCCTGGTGTCAGCCTCCTCGTGTGAAGCCTCCAGAGGACGTACATCTGTATTGGGGTTTGAAGACTCCACCTGTGTGACATCACTGAAGCCACCACCTGCAACAATAGTTTGGTCAACTGGAGCATGCAGTATCATCTGTCTTGACAAAACTTCGCCAGGTCAGCCTTGTTTTCAGGGTGAGAAAATGTAGTTCTGCCACTTTGCTGGTAGGGGCACGCCTCTGCCTTCATCAGTGTTTATTTCTGATTGGCTGAGAATCTTTACCTCGTCTTCTCCATGTTTCTGTTTTGATGGAAGTCTGGTTGTATCTGTCGAAAACTACATCAATGCGTTTGAAACCTCGCCTAGCTTGATGAAGAGTATTGATGAAAACGTCTGCCAGGTCTTCAAATGTAGTCGCTTGTTGGGGTTTTCCAATGCTGCAGAAGAGTGCCTGTCCATCAACAAGTGTGGCATTGTCACCAAGATCATCCTCATCTAGGTTTGGTGACAGGGTACTTCACGAGTGAGTGCCTGAAGCAGAAGCGCGTTTGAACCAGAACGTAGCGTCCCATTCATCTCTGTTAGTGCACAGGGTACTGGCATCAGTTCGTGTTTTAAAATCATGGAGATGTGAATCTTCCGTCCTGCCTCATAGGCAGTGATCAATCTCTGAAGAATCTTCTTGTCTGCCTTTATTGTTCCATTTTTGGTACTGTGCACCTTCTTCTGGCTTACTTCATACAGACTTGCAAACGTTAGTCGCTTGTTCTTTGTCAAGGTATCCCGAAAATTTATCTTCCTTGCAGCATGAGGGAGCAACCTCTCATCAACAAACGTGTTCAACTGATTTTGACCTTTCTGCTGTGCAGTTAATAAGTCCTCGTCAATGCTCTTGTGGGTGAGATCTTTGGTTGCAATGTTTTGCCGTTCTTCAGGAACATCGGTGGAGAACAGGTTGAAGTTCTTCAGAGTAGTGAACTCACTGTCTTCATCTTTTCTGTCTTGCCTTCTTCTTCCGCTCTTGCACTCATTATGGTTGACAGTATCCTCTAGACCAGTGTCAAAAGCTTCTCTGGTTTCACAGGAAATGTGGGATGACATGTTGGAGGACAGAGTCCATCTGCTCAAAGTTGATGGTGTTTTGTGATACCCACGATTCCGTCACACTTTTCCCCTGTCCCATTGAGCCACTCCTGGCTTTGCTCTGGATCAACTTGGTTGAAAGGTTGCTTCCCACGTTTCACCACAAAGTGTCCAGCTTCAAATTCAGCTTTGACCTCTTCTGGCAGTTGCTGCATTTCGCTCACGTACACACAGCCCCAGCGTGCATAGTTAGTGTGGTCACATCGCATCATACTTCCAGTCACCATCTCTGCTTGCTCTGGTGAACATTAGCATAATTTCCACCATTTGCATGTAAGTCCACCAAAACGGAAAGTTAGCATCACCATGGTATGTAACAAAGTCTTCCACAAGATCTCTGAACTGCTTGTAAGCAAGAAGAGACAGCAGCGCGTCTGTGTCTTCCTTCTGTACATTATATTCAGTCTCCTCTTTCAGTCCTCTCTTTTCTTCATTGATGAATTGCAACAGCTGAGGAAGCAGGATTCTCCAGATGGCTTGAAGAGTCATTTTGTGAGATCTCATGCCTCTAATGTACGACTTTCCTGCCAGAACTTGTTCCGCGGTCTTTGGTCCAAGGAGATTGCTTTGTACCCACAACTCCACAAGTCCTGAGCATTCCATGTTTTTTCCAGTGACCTTCATGAAGTTTAGTGAGATATGAAGACCACCAAGCCTGACAACCAGAAGGTTCTGGTATTCTTTCTTCGCCCATTTCAACTCCATCACTTTGCAGAACAAGGCTTCATCAACTGTTAGCACAACATAGTGTTGCCCCAGTTTGTTAGCAACGTGACTGCATCTCTGAATGAGAATGTTGGGGGAGTCCAATTGATGAGCTGGAGCTTGTATGATGGACATATACCCAATGCTTGTCACTGCTGGGTCAGCCGTGCTCATAGTCTGGTTGCATTATGTCCAGACTGTCTCACTGTCCTTCTCCTTGCTGAGCATGAGGTTGAAAGTCATGTCCTTTGCTACGACCTGAACAGCACTTTCATTTTCAGATGTTGCATTTAACCACTCATGCTTGATGTTAGATGTATTTGTAAGTTCTGAACGGCCTTCTATAATCTGTGCAGGAACAAGCTTGTCCGTGGCCTCAGATACCTTAAGGGTTGAGTCTTTGTTTGAAGGCTGAAGTGTCCCCAACCCCATGTCTCCTTCGGGTCTTCTCTGCCAAGCAGCAACTCGAGTGGCATGGAAACTATTCTTTCCATAAAAGTGAAAATCATTGATGTCTATATTGTCACAAGTGAAGTGTACAAATCTTCCAGGCACAAGATTTG
>JADBJO010013729.1:37500-47500 GCA_016801955.1 Conus betulinus
CCTCAGGAGAGGTCAGAAGGACAACAAAATTGCGCATCTTCAATTCGAACGTGAAGTCGGTTCTGCTCTCCGGCTGCGAGACTTGGAGAATGACCAAGGCAATACAGCAAAAAAATTCAGACCTTAATCAACACCTGTCTGAGGTGCATCTTCAAAATCAGATGGCCTGAGAAGATCAACAACGAAGATCTATGGAAGCAAGCAGGACAGGAACCAGTGGCCAAGCAGATTCTGCGGAAGAAGTGGGGCTGGATTGGACACACTCTCAGGAAGCCAGCATCCGGCACCACACGCCAAGCCCTGACATGGAACCCGCAGGGGAAAAGGAAGAGAGGCCGACCTCGCAGCAGCTGGAGGCGAGACACTGAGGCAGAGATAAAGAGGCAGGGGACCAACTGGACAGGCATTCAGCGAGCAGCCCAGAACCGAATGCAATGGCGGAGTGTCGTCGATGGCCTATGCTCACCCTTGAGCTATGGGCCTAAGTAAGGTATGGAGGTAGGCGGGGAAGAGAGGGCGCCTATGATAACATGCAGTTTATGCTTCATACCTGAAGATGAACATGGAACCACCTGATGCCAACTGAACCAAGGTATCAGACCTGCTATGTATCACCGGACAGTCATTAACATGGAACCACCGAATGCCACCTGAACCAAGGTATTAGCCCTGGCACGTATCACCAGACAGCCCTTAAGAAACACAAAAACAATCTAGTTTCAAAGTGAGACGACTGCAGGCGAAAATCTAAACAAATCTTAAATAAATGTTAGCGAACCGCCCAGAGAAGCGTGGACAAACGAGTCACAAGACAAAACACAACGCGTTTCGACCTCTTAGGTCTTCTTCAGGTGAAACAAAAACGAATAAAATAACAAAAATTCACTCAGCTTTGATCGCTTCAGATCGCCATGGCTTGAAGTGTATTCGCCTTTACTTTCCTTTGTCGTTTCCTTTCTATCTGTTTATTGGGTAGCTCACTGGCTACAAATCTTGAATGGGGAGTGTGTGTTTGTGTGTGTGTGTGTGTGTTGGGGAGGGGGGGGGGGCAGTCGGAAGGGGAGCAGATGATAGGCTGATCCTTCAGTGTTTTCAGGTGGTGAGGGGTGGATGGGGTGGGGAGGCGAGGGGGTGGGTGGGGTGGGGAGGCGAGGGGTGGGTGGGGTGGGAAAGGCGAGGGGTGGGTGGGGTGGGGAGGCGAGGGTGGGTGGGGTGGGGAGGCGAGGGAATTGGCAGGTGTTTTTTCTGGCTCCGGCAGAATTGGGTGGTGAATTTAAAGAGAGAACGTAGAAAGCGTTGATTTCCTGACAAAGGGGGTGATTAAGCGTTTGGACTTCCGTGTAGTAGAAGTTCGATAGCTAGACTCCCCTACCTCCCTCGCTTTCTCTGTCTCTCTCTTAACCTTCCACGCGCACACACACACACACACACACACACACACACACACACACACACACACACACACACACACACACACACACACGCGCGCGCGCGCGCGCGCGCGCGCAAGCACGCACGCACACACACACACACACACTTTTGCACGCACATTAATGCAAGCTCACGCGCGCGCGCGCGCAAACACACACACACACACACACACACACACACACACACACACACACACACACACACACACACACACACACACACACATGCAGACACTCACACACGCACGCACATATGCACGAGAGTACGCGTTCGAGTGTGAACAGCAAAAGATAGGGGAAGACAGACAGACAGATAGACAGACAGATAGACAGACAGAGGAGAGAGAGAGAGAGAGAGAGAGAGAGAGAGAGAGAGAGAGAGAGAGAGAGAGAGTAACAGAGTGATAATAGGGATGGCATGAGGCGGCGGCTGGTGGGAGGAAGATGAGGATGTGAGTGGAAAGTTACTGAGGTGGTAGAATAAAAGCGAAAAGAGGGGGGGGGGTGGGGTGGGGGTGGGGGGGGTGGGGGTGGCCCTGAGCGGAAGGAAGGGGTAGCAGAAGCACTCGGACAGACCGACACACAGACAGTCAGACAGATCCAGACACTGCCAACCAGGGGAAGCAAAACAAACACAGCGAGGTGTGGGCCGCCAGCCACTGTCCACTCTCTGGGAGCCAGCTTCAGCCATTCCATCCCCGTCCTCTGCCAACACGTGAATGGATCTAATTCCTCACGGCTCTTTCTGATAGGACTCGTGTTCATTTGGGATTGAAAAGTAGGTCAGTCGCAGCGATGGCTAATCTCTAGAGATACTAAGTCAGAGAGATGGTTAAACTTAGAGATGTTAAGTCAGAGAGATGGTTAAAGTAGAGATGTTAAATGAGAGAGATGGTTAAACGTAGAGATGTTAAGTCAGAGAGATGATTAAAGTAGAGATGTTAAATTAGAGAGATGGTTAAACTTAGAGATGTTAAGTCCTAGAGATGGTTAAAGTAAAGATGTTAAGTTAGAGAGATGTTAAACTAGAGATGTTAAGTCAGAGAGATGTTAAACTAGAGATGCTAAGTCAGAGAAATGGTTAGACTAATGACGTTAAGTCAGAGAGATGGTTACACTTAGAGATGTTAAATCAGGGAGATCGTCAAACTAGAGATGTTAGGTCAGAGAGATGGTTAAAGTAGAGATGGTAGATCAGAGAGATTGTAAAAGCTAGAAATGTTTAAGTCAGAGAGATGGTTGAAGTAAAGATGGTAGATCAGAGAGATTGTAAAAGTTAGAAATGTTAAGTCAGAGAGATGGTTAAAGTAGAGATGGTAGATCAGAGAGATTGTAAAAAAGCTAGAAATGTTAAGTCAGAGAGATGGTTAAAGTAAAGATGGTAAATCAGAGAGATTGTAAAAACTAAATTTTAAATCAGAGAGATGGTTAAAGCTGAGATGTTAAGTCAGAGAGATGGTTCAACTAGAGATGTGAAGTCAGACAGGTGCTTAACCAGAGAAATTAAGTGAGAGAATAGTTAAACTAGAGATGCTAAGTCAGAGAGATGGTTAAAGTAGAGATGCTAAGTCAGGGAGATGGTTAAAGTAGAGATGTTAAGTCAGAGAGATGGTTGAAGTAGAGATGTTAAATCAGAGAGATTGAAAAAACTAGAGATGTTAATCAGAGAAAAAAGGTTAAACTAGAGATGTTAAGTAAAAGAGTTAAGAGACTAAGTCAGAGAGATGGTTAGAATAGAGTTTTTTTTTAAACCTGAGAGATGGTTTAAAGGTGGTGTTGGTCAGAATAAAGGTTTTGCAAGAGATGGAGATCAGAATAAAGGCTTTATAAGCGATGAAGTTCAGACAGGTGGATTTATTGGAAATGTCGTTCAGAATCATGCTGATTATAACATATCGTTCTGCAGGTCAGAGAGATGAGTTTATCAGAAATGTCAGGCAGCAGAGAGAGCGAGCGAGCGAGCGAGAGAGAGAGAGAGAGAGAGAGAGAGAGAGAGAGAGAGAGAGAGAGAGAGAGAGAGAGAGAGAGAGACAGACAGACAGACAGAGAGAGAGAGAGAGAGAGAGAGAGAGAGAGAGAGAGAGAGAGGTTGGGTCAGAGGGGTGGATTTGTTTGAAATGTAGGTCAGAGAGATGAGTTATAAGAAACGTCAATCAATGAAATGGGTTCATTAGACATTCAGGTCAAAGAGGTAATTGATTGACAATGTCAGCCGGCAACATGGTCATTTCCTGAAGTGTAGGTAAGACAGATGAATGTAATGATGTTTCTTTCAGAAATATGGATTAAACAGAAATGTGGGCGAGAGAGAGATAATTCCGAATAAGTATCAGCCAGCCAGACAGATTTAATAAGAAAACAAAATGTTGAGAGAGCTGGATTTAATGGCAGAATCGTTCAGAGAGATAGACTTGATAGCAAATTCATTAAGAGAGAAAGGTTTGACAGCAAATTCATTCAGAGAGAAAGGTTTGATAGCAAATTCATTCAGAGAGAAAGGTTTGACAGCACATCATTCAGAGAGAAAGACCTGATAGCAAATTCATCAGAGAGAAAGGTTTGATAGCAAAATCATTCAGAGACATAGTTTTGATAGCAAATTCATTCAGAGAGAAAGGTTTGACAGCACATTCATTCAGAGAGAAAGGTTTGACAGCAAATTCATTCAGAGAGATAGGTTTGATAGCAAGATCGTTCAGAGAGATAGGTTTGATAGCAAAACCATTTAGAGAGAAACGTTTGATAGCAAAATCGTTCCGAGAGATAGGTTTGATAGCAAAATCGTTCCGAGAGACAGGTTTGATAGCAAAATCGTTCAGAGAGACAGGTGTAACAGAAAACGGATTCAGAGAGTTAGGTTTGATGGCGAAATCAATCAAGAGATAAGTTCGGTATGACATCGTTCCGAGAGATAGGTTGATACAAAATCGTTTCAGAGAGAAAGGTTTGATACAAAATCGTTCAGACAGACAGCTTTGATACAAAGTCGCTCAGACAGATAGCTTTGATACAAAATCGCTCAGACAGACAGCTTTGATACAAAAATCGCTCAGACAGATAGCTTTGATACAAAATCGCTCAGACAGATAGCTTTGATACAAAATCGTTCGGAGAGAGAAGTTTGATACAAAATCATTCAGAGAGATAGGGCTGATACAAAATGTTCAGACAGATAGGTTTAAGAAAAAAAAAAATCATCCAGAGAATGGGGCTTCATCGAAACGTCGGCTCTCAGTTGTGATGGACAGAAATGTCGCTCTGTCAGTTGTCCTCAAGAGAAATGTCATTCAGTTAATTGTTTTCAACAGAAATACTTCTCAGTTACTTGTGATTAACGTCAATATTGCTCAGCCAGTTGTTAGCAACAAAGAGAAACACTCAGTTGTGTTGAGAGAAATGCAGGGTAGGTGATCGCAAGAAATAGATATAGAAATATCGCTCAATCAGTTGCTATGAACATACATGGCGCTCTGTCTGTCACGATCGACCGAACTGTCACTCAGTCAGTTTCAAGTTGTGTTCAGTTGAAATGGTAAACGGTGACGTGTGTTCAGTAACAGTGTCGGCTAGTGAGATGCATTTGATTGAATTATCTGTCAGTCAGGTGTGTTGATTTGAAACTGTGGTTGGTCAGATGTTTTTGACTGAAAATTCTGCCCGTGAGATGTATTTAGTTTAGATGTTGGTCAGTCATTGCAGTTTACTGAAATGCCCGTCGTGAAATGTGTGTGTGTGTGTGTGTGTGTGTGTGAAAGGTTAAAAGAGAGAAAGAGGCAGGAGGGGAGGGAAGGAGGGATACTAGCTATCAAACGGCTTCTAAAACAGAAGCCCAAACGTTTAACCGCCCACTGTCCAAGTAAACGAGAGCTTTCTATAATCTCTTTGGTTTCATCAACCAATCGACTTGGAAGCAGAAAACCCAGCGGCCCCCACTTTGCCTCCACTGCCGTCCTAACGATACTGGAGGGCCGGAATACTAGCTGCTCCATTTTTTTTTCACCCGTTCCCTCCCGCCATCCTTCCCTCTCCCATATTTGAAGCCAGTGACACACCCAGCAACCCGAAAGAGGAGACGACGGAGGAAAAACACTGCACAGAGTGAAAGTCATGACGTTGTTTGCACGTTCCTGAACGGTGGTCTGGTGATACATACCAGGGCTGATACCTTGGTTCAGGATCCTTCAGTCGGATCTATTTTGCTTTTATTCGGGTATGAGAAACGGACAAGATGTTCTCATATAGGCCCCCTCTACTATCCCCCCACCCCTCACTTTTGCAAGAACTCAGAAGATCGACGCGCGCGCGCGCGCGTGCACAAACACACACACACACACACACACACACACACACACACACACACACACACACACACACACACACACACACACACACACACACACACACACACACACACACACACACACACACACACACACACACACACACACACACACACACACACACACACACACACATACACACACACACACACACACACACACACACACACGCGCGCGCGCACACACACACACACACACACTCACCACGCACACACACACACACACGCGTGCGCATGCACGCACGCACGCACGTGCGCGCGCACGCACACACACATAAATGCGCGCGCGCGCGCGCACACACACACACACACACACACACACACACACACACACACACACACACATCATGATAGTGTAGTTTATATATAAATTTGTACTGTTCTTGACATTATTTCTCACCTTTTCCTCCCCTCTGTCCCTCCTCCTTCCACCGTCCCCGTAAAGTCTAATATCACCAAGTGTGAACAGAGTATAAATCAACAGCAACAACAACAACAACAACAACAACAACAACAACACACACACACACACACACACACACACACACACACACACACACACACACACACACACACACACACACACACACATTGTGTGAACATTTTTGACGATGAGCTTCATTGACACTCTTCCCCCGGGCGCTCCCGCTTTTATTGAATTCAGAGAATGAACTATAGTGGGGTTTTGGCCACAATGCTCTCAGTTCCGGCTGGCCCCTCCAACACAGAACATCTTCCGACGCCACTGCCACTGTTTCTACAGACACAATAAATCACTTCCATTGACCCTGAAGGGTGACTGACCTCTGGAAGGCCTTATACAGTCTGTTGATGATACAAAGGTTTTTTTTTTTGTTTTTTTCAAGACGAATCTTCCATGGTCTGAAGATGATGAGTTCGCAGCTTAGGTCTGGATGAATGAGAATTGTGTGTGTGTGTGTGTGTGTGTGTGTGTGTGTGTGTGTGTGTGTGTGTGTGTGTGTGTGCGTGCGCGCGCGCGCGCGCGCACGCGCGTGTGTGTGTGTGTGTGTGTGTGTGTGTGTGTGTGTGTGTGTGTGTATCCTTCCCCTAAGGCAAAAACTCGAATACAATAAGGCTATATTTATGTATAAAGTGTTAAATGGAAATGCACCTCCCTCCATTGCAAACAGTTTCCGGAAGAATGACAATAGGCACGTTCACAAGTTAATAATGCCTCTTTAATATTTTCAAACAGCGCTTAAAAGGGTATCTGCTTAGTAAGTTAAAAGATATATAAAAAGAACTGTACCAGTTGACTCCTAAATCAAGTAAAAGACTAAGTGAATAGAAATAAAATACTGCATGATTACAAGCCTGTGTTAGACGGAAATCTTGCACGTGTCATTTGAAGCACAGCAAATGGGTGAAGATATTTGAACATGTTTTACATTGATGATATCGCTTAATCGCATTTCGTTATTTGATGTATCGTGTGCATTCAAGTCTATTTGACTCTTTTTCCCCTATTTGTCTTTGTACTTTACATGTATTTTCCTTCTCCCTCCCCCCCCCCCCCCCCCCCCCCACCCACCCACACCCCATACCCCCGCTTCCTCTCTCTCTCTCTCTCTCTCTCTCTCTCTCTCTCTCTCTCTCTCTCTCTCTCTCTCTCTCTCTCCCCCCCCCTCTCCCCTCTCTCTCTCTCTTCCCCGCCGCTTACTATGTATGTTTTGTGTGTTGCTTGTTTGCGAAAGTGTACAAGTGTTTTGGGTGGTGTTTGGGGGGGGGCGTTTTCTGGGTGGGATTGTTAAAAGGGAAGTGTGTTACGTTTCTTTGATGTTATTTCCATTTTCTGTATTTTCATTTTTTGTGTGTGTGTGTGTGTTCAATCTCTTGTTGTTTGTTTGTCTGTTTTGTTTGTTTTGTGTGTGTATGTGTGTGTCGTTTGTTCATTTTTCATTTCGTGATTTCTTTTTTTTTTGTGTGTGTTCCCCTCTTGGGCGAGGGCTAGATGTAAAAAAGCATGAACTTGCTTATCTATCACCCTCGAAAATAAATCTCTCTCTCTCTCTCTCATGTTGCGTGGGACGAAACAGAGAAGAAGAATGGATAAGAAAGTGCGCGCGCACACATCATACTATTGGCATTCCTGTCCTTTTCACAGGAGACCAGACATCCTTCTTTCAGCGTTTCTCATTCGCAGCGCTCTCCCGAACAGGATCTCTAGTAGGCTTCGACATTGTCTCCCTTTCTCACAGAACCAATGCCTCCACCCCACTCCCTTTTCCCCCGGTCCTTGTTCCAGCATGTTCTGTTCCCAGGGGGAGCAAATCAGAGTATGAATTGCAGCAGCTCAGAATATGTATGAAGATTTTGTCATCTCCGTGAAAGACATTCCGTTTTTTATGTGTATATGTATAGAGATTGTGTCGCCTTCGTAAAGACATTCCGTTTTTTTTATCTGTATATGTATGGCGATTGTGTCGCCTTCGTAAAGACATTCTGTTTTCATGTGTATATGTATAGAGATTTGTCACCTCCGTGAAAGACATTCTGTTTAATGTGTATATGTACAGAAACGTTCTCACTTCTGTGAAAGACATTCCGTTTTTCATGTGCATATGTATAGAGATTTTGTCACCTCCGTGAAAGACAGTCCGTTTTCGTGTGTATCCATGCTTTTTTTCATTGCTTGGTTAATGGGTTGGTTGGCTAGAAATCCATCAGTAAGCTTTCACAAAAAAGTTCTGAACCGATTTCCATCCAGCATAGTAAAACGATGGGATGTAGACCAAGAATCAAATCAACTAAATGTGGTGCAGAATGATGGTGCAGGTCTCCATCGATGAAATTCGTGTGATGATGTGACGACATCAATCAGGCTTTATAGAAGGATATTCCACGATTGACCAGTTGATGAGAAACAGTTCTCCCTTAACTGTAAATTGTTTGCATTGTTATTAATTTTGAAAAGGTCCTTGATTCGATGTCAAGAAGACTGCTGTAGCCGCACTTCAAAATAATGGTGGGAAAGGTATGTTGTATCAATACATTTAAAAAAAAGCAACAAAACATGTATACCAATCATTTTAAAGCACAAATCAGATGGACTGATTGTCCAGCACACAAATCTCTGTGTACGTAGGGTGTAAAATAAGGCAACGTTTGTAGTCAGTACTATTGTCTTTATCCGTACATAAGCTGGATTCAGTGATACTAAAAAAATTACAACATGGTGCGTAGGTATCTCCTGAAGACTTCAAATTACTTTTAACGTTAGACTGTTCCTCTAGCCCACACTTCAGCTAACTTCCAAACTGACTGACACAATGTGATTTAAACAGCTGTCAGACTTCAACTGAAGTTCCATCTAGAACAAAGAGCAGTACTGACGTATTCATAACACACACACACACACACACACACACACACACACACACACACACACACACACACACACACACACACACACACACACACACACACAGAGGTAACCGTCAGCTATAGAAAGAATAGATTGTCAATAGTGAGGCACGAACCTGATATGAATTGTCTCAACACCATGGGCTTTATTTTCACCACTGTTCTCTCCTTTTCAGCTGTGTGAAAGGGCCTAGCAAGCAGAGCAGAGCATCCTAGACTACGTACGTTGTTGTCAAAGCTTTATCACACAATAGTATTTTTAATAGTGTCATTTGAATTTAGGATACTCTAATCTAACCGTTTGCTCAATTCTGAACAGAGGAACGATTTCCGTTTACAAATAATAAGCTCATAGAAGAAATGTACATTTAATTGCTCTCAGTTAGGGAGACACCGCTCTTTATCCTACGTGCATAAACTTGCATAACTTATATTAAATACTGGTTGATGATTTTTCATTTCGATGAGAAAAGAATGCTATACAAAGCGCACGATGTAGTCGGGGTTTCAGTTCCGAGATAAAAGAACGTCACGCTCAGTCATTCGTTGCTGTTGTTGTTCCTGCTGTCGTTGTTGTTGTTGCTTTGTTGTTGTTGTTGTTGTTGTTTTGCTGTTGTTTTGTTGTTGTTTTCCTTCAGTATGGGTTTATATTATAAAGATAAATCAACGTGTTGAAAACGTAAAGGTTCTCTCGAAGGAGCTTCGTCAAACGTTGGCTGAAAATGAATGACATCTGGGAAGATCGAGTTCAACTGATGATATATCTAGAGGCTATGGAACCTCTAAAACAGCCGGAAAGTTTGAAACACACATCTTCTGCTTGACTCACACACAAATCATTTAACAA
>JADBJO010013730.1:7500-12500 GCA_016801955.1 Conus betulinus
TACTCTAAGTATCTATTTATTCACTTATTCACTTTCTCATTTCTTTGTTTATTAATTCATTTATCTATTTATTCATTTATTTACCCATCCATCTCTCTAGCTGTGTCAGCCCTGATATGGCCCTTTGCGGTCGGCTGGGCTATAAGCAACATTATCTTATCTTATCTTATCTAACTGTGTACTTATGTGTGTATTTTTTTGCTGGTCTGTGTGTTCGTTTGTTTCTCTGTATATTGATCATGTCTTTCACTAGACTTGTTTCTTTGTTTGCCTGTTTAATTACTTACTCACTTAAGTACTGCTTCTTCATTGTTCTGTTTATTTTCTATATTGTTATTCCGTTACTGGTTTTTGTATTTTATTTATTCATTTTTTTTTTTTTCAGTGCACTCACATGTCGCCTCTCCTCGATAAAGGGCCACCAAACAAACAGTTCACAAAACCACCCTCTCGTTTACACAACAGGCTGTTGACCTGGGGACAGCCGACCGAAGGACTGCCTGCTGGCACCACAAGATGTCGTTTTCCGTGACATTCTGTCGAATAGCTGTCACGGAGAGTTCCACACATTCTTTCCACTGTTCGCAACGTACGCACGCTGAGTGTATCCTTGTCATCCAAGCCAACGGTCAAACCGGTTTTCTGTTGCGAAAGGATAGCTCGCGCACGTGTGTGTGTGTGTGTGTGTGTGTGTGTGTGTGTGTGTGTTGGGGAAGGGTTGGTGTGTGTGTGTGTGTGTGTGTGTGTGTGTGTGTGTGTGTGTGTGTGTGCGCGTGTGTGTGTGTGTGTGTGTGTGTGTGTGTGTGTGTGCGTGCGTGCGTGCGTGCGTGTGTGTGTGTGTGTGTGTGTGTGTGTGTGTGTGTGTGTGTGTGTGTGCGCGCGCGTGGTGCGCGTGTGTGTATGTCTGTGAGTTTGTGTGTGTGTGTGTGTGTGTCGGTGTAAGCCCCTGCTAACAGACAAGCGACCCCACCAGCCAATCCAGAGTATACGTTGTTTTTTCTGGCGTTGACACGCGTGAGCTTGTACAATCAATCACAGTTTCAAAGAACCCACCGACCTAGATCCCCTAAGGTGGTAGGTAAGCAAAGGGATGACGGAAACAAACTTACTGGGAGTGCACCTCGAAAGAGAAATCCAACAAAGGAAATCCAGATCACTGTCAGGACCGCAAGGAAGGAACTGCTCATTTCTTTGTCTTTAATTACGGACATGAGAGGCAAAGAATGCAAAACGCGCACGCTAACACCCACATACGGATGGACGCAACTACTCGCAAGCACTACAAAACACACACACAACAACACACACACACACACAGAGTCAGACAGAGAGAGAGAACACACACACACACACCACACACACACACACACACACACACACACATACACACACACACACACACACACACACACACACACACATGACATGCACATCCTCCTCATTACCACCATCATTATCTTCTTCTTCTTCTTCTTTCTTCTTCTTCTTCTTCTCTTTCTTCTTCTCACAACACCATCGTTTCATTCATCACTTTCTGCATTTGGAATCTTAACACGATTTATGTTCTTCTGTTTCATGTTCGTCGCTGCCTCACGCGATGTCAACCTACAGGTAAGATGTGTTGTTTGTTTGTTTTCTGTTTCCGTCTGTCTCTGTCTGTCTGTCTGTCCGTCTGTCTGTCTGTCTGTCTGTCTATCTGTCCTGTCTGTCTGTGTGTCTGTCCTGTCTGCCTGCCTGTCTGTCTGTCTGTCTCTCTCTCCTCTCTCTCTCTCTCTCTCTCTCTCTCTCTCTGATCGTCTGCATGTATAAAAACTGAACCATATATCTAACTATCCATCCATCCATCCATCCATCCATCCATCTCTCTATGTGTCTATCTGTCTATCTGTCTGTCTGTCTGTCTATCTATCTATCTATCTGTCTGTCTGTTTGTTTCTCTGTCTATCTATCTATCTGTCTCTCTGTCGGTCGGGTCGGTCTGTCTAAATGTATCAATTGGGACGGGGGTGTTTTGAGAGAGAGAGAGAGAGAGAGAGAGAGAGAGAGAGATTCAGCCATGAATCTCTCTCTCTCTCTCTCTCTCTCTCTCTGTCACTCTATCTCTTATATCACAAACATACAACACACACACATACACACACACACACACACACACACACGCACACGCACGCACGCACGCACGCACGCAGGCACGCACGCGCGCGCGGCTCACACACACACACACACACACACACACACACACACGCCACACACACACACACACACACACATATATATATATATATATATATATATATATATATATATATATTATTATATATATATATATTGTTAAAATAGTATGATAAAAGGAAGTTTTAAAAAATCAACAGATCTGGTCAGGATGGTTTTGGGGCGCCTACTGCCGGTGTTATATGGCCTGATGTCACTGTTTGCACGTGCGGATTGGCTGCACGTATTGTTCGGTTTTTGGGGGTTGTTTACAGTTCAGGGTGCGTTTGCTGACAACGATTTCCATTTGTGCCTGCAGTTGTTTACTATTTCTACTTTAGTATTTAGGGTTGCTAAGTATGGTTTGCATAGTATTAACCATTTTTCTGTTGAACATAGGTTGCATCTTTTTGAAATGTTGTTGTATGGTGATGCCCTTTTTATGATTTTCCAGGATATGTTATAGTTTATTTTTTTGTCTTTAAGTCTCCAAATATATTTGCTCAGTTCTGTTTGGTTTTTGTATTTTTCTTTTTGTTGCTTAAGGGACACTGTTCTTTTTTAGCACAATTGCAGGATTTCCTTTCTTCACCCTTCTTTGCTGTGTTGCTTTCATTTTGTTGGATGAATCAATTATATTTTTAAGGTTAGGCATGCATGAATATGATAGTTTGATGGTGTTCTTGTTGAATATTTTGGACAATTTGTGTTCTTTTGGGAAGGATGCTGTCAAAGATTTTGAAAAAATTCTTTTCCTACGTTTGTTTTTACTCGTCCATCATATGGAGGGTTGTACCATGTGATTTTCCTTTTCCTGCTTTTTTTGTTTTTGTTATGTTGTTGTCTGGGTTGTATTGTAGGGTTTGTAGCTGCTGCATTGTAACCACTTTTTTGCAATGCCTCTTGGTATTCTGCTGCTGCATTGTTTAATGCAGTATTTTTTAATAATAGCTCCTCAAGTTGAGCACTGTGGCCTGGTGAATTTCAAAATGGAGGAAATTAATTTTAGACAATCGACAAAAAAATATACCATTTTCCAACCCGCAGTTCTACTTAAAAAAGATTAAAAATTCGTACGAAACATGAGATGGAAAGCATTTTTCTTCCTGAATCCGAATGCAAAAAAAAAGAGGACAAAAACACATATGACTTCAAATCATGGCGATCTCCACCAGCCATAGATGAAATGAAATCTTTTGAGGATAAAATGAAAAGAATGATAGCCAACATAGATTCAAAAAAAATCAAACAACGATTTCCAAACATCATTAAAAAATGAAATAAAACAAATACAAAATGATAAAAAAATATTCGTGAAGGCTGACAAAACCAGTAATTACTACAAAATGGAACCAAACGAGTACTCACAACTTCTTGATAAAAACATTCAGAAAAACTACAAAAAAGCTGATAAAACCATACACAACAACATCCGAAAAAAAAGAAAAAAGAACTCGTACACCACATGGATCTAGGTGACAGGGTGGAAACAACTGCAATAAAAGAAGCCTTCATAACCCTTAAAGACCATAAACCCAATTTCCACAACAAACCCAACATGTAGACTAATAAACCCATCTAAATCTGAACTGGGCAAAATAAGTAAGAAAATCTTAGAAAAAAGCCATAAAAAACATAAAATCAAACACTGAATACAACCTCTGGAAGAACACATATGAAGTTATCCAATGGTTCAAAAAACCTTAACAAACAGAAGAACACAGTATTCATCACATTCGACATAGTAGACTTCTACCCATCCATAGACGAAGAGCTACTCACTAAAGCTCTGAAATTTGCTAATAAAAACACACAGACATAACAGGGTCAGAAATGGAAATCATTTTCCACACCAAGAAAAACTTTACTCTACAGCAGAAATGATACATGGATCAAGAAAACGAATAAAAACTCAACATTTGATGTGACCATGGGATCGTATGACGGTGCCGAAACATGCGAACTAGTCGGACTGTTTATACTATCCAACATCCAAAAGCAACTCGGAAAACAAGTCGGACTGTACAGAGACGACGGCCTCGCCGCGCTAAACAACAATCCAAGAACCATTGAAAACAAGAAAAAAGAACTATGCAAAATTTTCCCAAAAACCATAACTTAAAAATCACCATCGAAGCAAACAAAAAGGTAGTGAACTACTACTTAGACATAACACTTGACCTCAACAACCACATATATAAACCATACAAGAAACCTAATGACACACCCATTTATGTAAACATCAATAGCAACCACCCACCATCTATACTAAAAACCATACCCAATGGCATAAAACAAGAGATTATCTAATCTGTCACATAATGAAAGAGTATTCAACAATGCAGCAGCAGAATACAAGAGGCATTGCAAAAAAGTGTTACAGCTACAAAACTACAATACAAAACCCAGATAAACAACATGAAACAAAAACAAAAAAAGCAGGAAAAAGGAAAATCACATGGTACAACCCTCCATATGATGGACGAGTAAAAAACAAACGTAGGAAAAGAATTTTTCAAAATTTGACAGCATCCTTCCCAAAAGAACACAAATTGTCCAAAATATTCAACAAGAACACCATCAAACTATCATATTCATGCATGCCTAACCTTAAAAATATAATTGATTCATCCAACAAAATGAAAAGCAACACAGCAAAGAAGGGTGAAGAAAGGAAATCCTGCAATTGTGCTAAAAAAGAACAGTGTCCCTTAAGCAACAAATGCCTCTATAACAACATTGTATACCAAGCCACTGTGACATCAGAAAATGAAAAAAGAAACATACAT
>JADBJO010013730.1:17500-22500 GCA_016801955.1 Conus betulinus
ACAGCCCCCAGCACTGGCATCCACAGGAGCGGTCAATGTGAAGTCATCTTTTAGGCAGTTCATCAGAGAAGACGCTGCCATCACTTTGGTAATGTTCAGCAGTACCTGCTAGGATAGAATATACGAAGGACGTCATCTTCCAAAACCCTAACTGATGACCGTGTTAATTGTTTAGTCACGGAGCTAGCATGAGTGAGCGTTCGCTCTGGAGGGCGACACCACAGCTGTCCACAATGAATTTTGCCGATATTGGTGACCCTGACAGAACCAAACCAAGGGCACTGACCTGCAAAGTAATTGAAACTAAGGAGCGGTACTCTTACGCTTCAATTCACAATATAACTTGGGGTAAACCAGGCCCGAAAGTTACAGACGCCTGCATTGTTAGTCAGAAAAATGTGAGCAACACTCTCAAAGAGGCATCCATTTAGTGAGCAAAACTCGTTCTCTGGTTCTGTTCTTCCCACTTCAAGCCTCACAGACGCAGACCTCATTTACTGGATGAACTACAACCACCAGTAATTCAGCGGAGGGGAGGGAAGATGGAAAACCAAGGGTGTAGGGAACATCTTTTTTTTAAGGCAAAATGCCCCCTGTTGATCCCCACAGCCTATTTCAGCCCCTTAAGTAAGAAATTTGGCAAACGTGAATTAACACAGATTTCGTGCTGGGTGCTCTCTCTCTCTCTCTCTCTCTCTCTCTCTCTCTCTCTCTCTCTCTCTCTCTCTCTCTCTCTGTGCGCGCACGTGTGTGTGTGTGTGTGTGTGTGTGTGTGTGTGTGTGAGAGAGAGAGAGAGAGAGAGAGAGAGAGAGAGAGAGAGAGAGAGAGAGAGATGCAAAAGTAATACCCCAAATATGTTAGTCACCACCAAGAAACTAAGAAACGATAACCTCACAACAGGAGAGAAAGCAAGCACGCACGCTTCCCGTCAAGTGACCAGAATCTGGCATGATCAATGAAGCGATTCCCCTGTAACCTCCCACTGTTGGTGCGCATGCTCCGGGTTCTATTAGGGCAAAGAGTGCATTAACCTTCTCCGTCCTCTTCCCGCCCCTCTTTCCCCGCCTCCCCCCTCCTGCTCTTCCCCATAGTGCTGGTAAGGCCTCGTTGAGTCCGACGATGTGTTCAAGGGTCACCGTCTAGCAGTTGCATGTTGTTGACCATTGCCGGACCGTAGAGACTGCAGGAGAAAGGGGCACTAAAGTCGACGAGGGGGACAGCTTAGTCCATTCCCAGAGACAGGGAGAGACGAGCTGAATATCATGTACAAACAAAAGAGAGTGGTGGTGATGTTTCTTAAAAGAAACAGACAATCGTGTTGATGTTTCATAACAGACAATCGTGCTGATTTCATAACAGAAACAGACAATGGTGTGGATGTCATAACAAGAAACAGACAATCGTGCTGATGTCATAACAAGAAACAGACAATCGTGTGGATGTCATAACAAGAAACAGACAATCGTGTGGATGTCATAACAAGATACAGTCAATCGTGTAGATGTCATAATAAGAAACAGACAATCGTGCTGATATCATAACAAAAAACAGATAATCGTGCTGATGTCATAACAAGATACAGACAATCGTGTAGATGTCATAACAAGAAACAGACAATCGTGCTGATGTCATTACAAGAAACAGACAATCGTGCTGATGTCATTACAAGAAACAGACAATCGTGCTGATGTCATGTGCAAGAAACAGACAATCGTGCTGATGTCAGGGTGCAAGAAACAGACAATTCTGCCGATGTCATGTATGAACAACAAACAATCCTGCTGATGTCATGTACAAGAAACAGACAGTGAAATTGAAGGAGTAAAGCATCAGCGCACAGTGGAAGCGAAGTAAACATGAACGGTTGGAGACGACACGACGCCACGACAAATCGCTTACCCATGGAAACGCGGCGGCCATCTTGTGGTTATTCGGATTTGCCGACGCGGATTGTCTGTGCTGGAAAGTACAGCTCTGTACTGTATCCTCAGAAGAAAGAAATGACACGAAGAAGAATGCTTGTGATGAAACAGAACCACGAATATGATGACTGATTGGTGCGCAAAATGATGGCGGAAACGTGCACCAAATGAAAGAGAAGCACGCCGTGGAGTGGAATTGGAAGGAAAAAATGACAATGATAAGACTTCGTGTTTGAACACAGAGGCAAGTGAATGACATGTCTTCATGTTTGAACACTTCTTACATACATTTTCTGGGAAAACCATCTGATAGCCTACCTAGCACGTTTCTGCTCACATAAACATTCTCTGCTTGGTCGGTAGACATGTAGGTGTTTCAGACAACAGAAGTCTTCACCACTCAAAAGCGGAGTGGCAAGTACCTTGGCAAGTACCTTCGTACAGGCCTTCAAAGGCGGATGCCCCTCTTCGTCCATTACCGGCCGAGAGGGTGAGAATAATCTAGCAGCTGGAGACACGAGACGGATTTCACGGAGGCAAGAATTCGTGAGTGACTGGTGTGTGTTTGCCGTTAGCGTAGCTGGGGCTAGAGACCAGATCTGCAAAGAACCAGGCGTCGTCGAAATTCTTTTCAACAATAATTATGGCTGCCTCTTCAAGCTCCACTGAGTGTGAGAGTGGAGAATGTCGATCTTTCCGCGCACCACTGAAACGGGTGTGATTACTTTTCATGCACCAATGAGGACGTGTCTACTGTCGGCCATTTAACTCGCTTAAGAGGGATTCCAAATATCCATACACTTTGCGACCCACCGCCAGCGTCTCGCTGTACTTGCCGTCGAAATGTGATGTGAAACGCCATCACTCGCCAAACTCGCAAGAATTCTGGCCTTTGATCTCTTTGAAATGGGTCTGCGGTCAGAACCGTAGACAAATTTCTCCGATGACCCCAGATCCATTTCAGAGGGACGAAAGACATCTTCAGACAGGGAATGGGTGGAAATAAAATTCCTTTCAATCTTTACCGCTTTCCAGAGGTTGGTTTTGCCTGCGTCTGTAAATGTCAATAACAAAGGCAGAAAATAGCTTTTTAGTCAACCATCGACTCACAAATACACACGCACGCACGGAATCACGCACGCGCGCGCGCGCGCGCGCGCGCGCACACACACACACACACGCACGCACGCACGCACGCGCACGCACACACACACACACACACACGAAAAAAATAGCCTATTTTAGAAATGTGTTGCTTTAACACTACTTCAATCGTTTGACTCGCAGCAATGATATACTCATATAATTTCACCTAGCTCTACTCAGGAATTGTATTAAATTTTGTAATTGTGAACAAGGTTTCTGCTCTTAATCATTCATTTATTTACATATGTCAGCACTTTTTTTGGCAGATACAGTATTCAATGGTCTGATTGTTATAAAGGTAAGTTAATATTTATTACAGTATGTGCGTGAAATATCATGTGACATGATTTTTTTTTTACAGGGCATACACATTACCTTTTTTTTTATTGTTGCTGATCAAAATGTCTAAGGTAGTGTCATTTTCTTCTGATAAATAAAATAAAAAGGGGGGGGAAAAAAAAGCGTAAAAGCGTTAAAACGGCGTATTTACGGTTTGACAATGTGTTACATCTTCAGGCAAAGAAGGGTTGGATATAAAATTCTTTGAAAAATGTCGACCGTTACGTAGAGTTTGGTTTTGCTTGCGTCTGTAAATGCCCACAAAAAAGGCAGAAAAAAAGCTTTTCACTTAACCATGCACACACACACACACACACACACACACACACACACACACACACACACACACACACACACACACTGACAATCGATGCAGAATAATCATAACATTCGTTTCACAAGTCTTTTGGCTGCCAGCCATACGTTTTGTCCAGTGCTTGGGGTATGAATTTAATGTTAAGCCTCCCGACATTTCTCTCCGGGTATGATAATTCCTATCTGCTACATTGCCTCAGGAATATGATGTGCTCATCGTCAGTATCATTAAATGACTTAGACACTGAAGTTACATAGTAATTAATCAGTTCCGTTAACTCCCTAGTTAACCCAAACAACGGCCCCACGACACAAAACAGGACCATCACATTGGTTTTTTTTTTTTTATTTGCTGTCTTTGTTGTAATAGCTGTCGCTTGTGTGTGTGTTGGGTTAAACAGATCTTTATTCAAGATCGTAGCATTCCACATTGCCCCATCCTGCTGCTGCTGCTGATGTTGTTGTTCCTTCCGCTGCTGTTCTGGCTGTTGGTGATAAATGTTGTCGGTGTTTTTTAGTTGCTGTTACGATTTTATTGATAATTTGTGTCATTGTTTTTGTTGCTGTCATTCCGGAAGTGGACGCAGTACGCGGAAGAGGCTCTATAGCTAGAATTGTTCTTCGTGGTTGCGGTGGTGTGTAGAAGGTGGTGTTTCTAAAAAAAAAAAAAAAAAAAAAAAAAAAAAAAAAAAAAAAAAAAAAAAAACCAATATCAAACAAAATCGAAGAACGCATTTATATCAGAGCTGGGGGATATTCCTCGCTGTGGTAAGGTTTTTATGCTTGGCCTAATTTCCCTGGGGAAGGTTGAAATACATTTGGGAGTTATTGATGTTATCCTTTCTGCCTCACAAACTGCATTTTTCGACAGTTGAGTAAATATCTCAGGCAGGGCGTGAAGAGGAGGATTTCGTTAAGCTCTTAAAGCTGGACTGTCCGGTTAGCGTTGTGGTCAGGTGTTGTTTGTGTCGTGTCGTGTTATGTGTTATGCTGTGCTGTGCTGTGCTGTGTGATTTGCTCTGTGATTGTAGTGTGTTGTAGTGTATGTAGTGTAGTGTAGTGTAGTGCACTGTAGTACAAACGTAGTGCAACGTAGTGTAGTGTAGTGTAGTGTAGTGTAGTGTAGTGTAGTGTAGTGTAGTGTGTGGCATAGTAGCAGTGTAGCTATTGTAGTGTAGTGTAGTGTAGTGTAGTGTAGCGTAGCGTAGAGTATAGCGTGTTGTAGTGCGCGCGCGTGTGTGTGTGTGTGTGTGTGTGTGTGTGTGTGTGTGTATGTT
>JADBJO010013730.1:30000-40000 GCA_016801955.1 Conus betulinus
AAGACGGCAGAGTGAGATCAACTTCTATGAACCGCTATGCAACAAAGAGGTGAACTATGTATGAGCCGCTAAGCGCCAAAGGCTTTAGCGTCGACAATAGTTGGGTCATAATTGCCCCATCACGCAGTTATCGATCTTGAAAGGCGACCTTACTTTTTTTTTTTTTTTTTCGTTTTTTCGAAAGTAAGAACGCCAGTGCGCATGTCAGAGGTATTCGCCACTTTCTGCTGATCCTCTTTGCCTTTCCGTTCCCTGCTTCCTAATCACGGGCTGGCTATCTGGCCATCCTATATCACTGTTGATATTCACTTTCCAACCTGTTTAGTTGAGGCATACACTTGGTGGTTAGCGTCTGAGGCTACGTGTACGCAGAGAGCCGTACTCGCTTAAGAGCTGGCCTGCACGTTTACCTGAAAGAGGCGCAGCCTAGTCCACTGATCAGTTTTTCTCGCAGTCAGGCGGTGGCTGTGTTCTGACCTGTGCGAGCGACTGGACTCCAGCAAAGGGGAATAGCGGGGAAAGTGAGTCGAGATGCTTATCCTGTCGCCTCTTGCTCTATGATTCATTTCAGTCATTGTTAGGCAGGGACCGTAGTAGATGAGGCCCCCCCCCCCCCCCCCCCCCCCCCCCCCCCCCCCCCCCCCCCCCCCCCCACCTCCACATACTCCGGACACGTAATTTGCTTGCCATATCGCTCACTGCAGTTTGGCTTTAGTTCACACAGCTTGTCGTCCACGCTGGGGATAATCAGTCATTGGCAGGTCAGAGTTTTCCCACAAGCAGGTTCTGTCGCCAGCAGGTCACGAGTTTTTTTGTTTGTTTGTTTTATTTTTGTTTGTTTTGTTTTGTTTTGTTTTTAACTCCCTGTGCTGCGCGTGGACGATGGGGGGGGGGGGGGGGGGGGGAAAACGGTCAATCTGTGAGGGCCGGTCAGTTGAGTACCTGGATTACATCCAGCACTGGTGATGTCTAGAAGGTTGTTATTGCTCTCGTTGTTTATGGCACTCTGTCTCCATCCACTACAGTGTAAAATGTTCAGCTACGCCGATCACCTCAACCATCCCTGGTCTCCCGTCGTCCCTTTCCCTCTCTCTCTCTCTCTCTCTCTCTCTCTCTCTGTCTCTCTCTCTCTCTCTCTGTCTCTGTCTCTGTCTCACTCTGTCTCTGTCTTTCTCACACACCAAAACCAAAACTGGATGTAACACACAAACACACATGGACGTCCATAACATATTAACACGTACGAATGTACCTAGGCACACATACACGTGCACAAAGACACAGATATGCAGACACAGAGAAGACAGACAGATAGGCACACACACACACACACACACACACACACACACACACACACACACACACACACACACACACACACACACTCCTCTCCCAATCCACCTCCCCCTCTCCCTCTGTGTGTGTGTGTGTGTGTGTGTGTGTGTGTGTGTTGCGTGTGTGTGTGTGCGTGTGTGTGCGTTTGCGTGCGTGTGTGTGTGTGTGTGTGTGTGTGTGTGTGTGTGTGTGTGACAAAGTCGTAAAAGGCGCACCGCATTAGTCTGTCTCTCCGCATCAGTGGCACCATAAGTCCCTACCTCCCTTCTTCCTTTCCCCCCCCACCCCCACCCCCTCCCTCTCTCTCTGTCTCTCTATCTCTGTCTCTGTCTCTCTCTGTCTCTCTCTCTCTCTCTCTCTCTCTCTCTCTCTCTCTCTCTCTCTCTCTCTCTCTCTCTCTCTCTTGGCCTTTACGAATAAATGTCAATGTCAGTGTCAGTATCTCTCTCTCTCTCTCTCTCTCTCTCTCTCTCTCTCTCTCTCTCTTCTCGTCGAGAGACAAGAGAGAGAGAGAGAGAGAGAGAGAGAAGCAACACACAGTAGCCTAGTAGCTCCACCGAGTCCCTCCCTCCCTCTCAACTCACTCAGCGACACTGCAGACAGATAAAGCACAGCCTATGTAACATGTGCGAGAGAGGTTCATCGCGTCGGTGAGGCTACTTCCCTGGACACGCTCTGCTGGTGGGAGGGGCTCGCACTACCCGGAAAAGTGTTTTCTGCACTTTTTTTTTTTTCCTTTTCTCTCCGCGCTCTCTGTCAACTTTTGAAACAATTTTCTGAAACACGTATTTCATCCATTGTTCTTTTTTATGGTGTGTTTTGTGGAGTTGAGCTTCGTTGGAAATTTAGAGGTAACCAAACTTTTCAATGCGTTATCTGAGAGTTTTTTTCTGTCTGTCCGAGTGTCCAACTTTGGTTTGAGGGCAGTGTTTGTGAATTAGTCTTTAGTCTGGATTTTGTTTTTGTTTTGTTTTGTTTTTTTTTTTTTTTTTTTATTTTTTTTTTTTTTTTTTTGCATTTGTGAACAGTCGGAGTGAAATGTTGCACGTTGTGATTCGGCAGGCAAAGCGTGTGGACATGTGTGATGGGTTAAGAAGCAGTATTCATCTTTGTGAGCGCCGCTGTTTAGCAGGTATTAGTGGTTGGTTTGTGATTAGGATGAAAGGTTACATGCTCGTGCAGTGAGTGGTTGCAAAGCGTGTAAGTACACTCGTACGCCGTGAAATGACCAGCGCACTCTTTGAGATACTGTCACCTCACGGTGTGTTAAGTAAGACATGCGTATCTCATTCTCTGTCGTACAGTGAGCAAACAGACCTACTTTTTTTTTTTTCTTTAAACCTCGGATATTTGATTTTTGAAGCTAGAAAATTACTGGAAACCTGGTGTGAAAAAAGAAGTGGCCGTTTTATTCTCTCATGTGCGAAGAAAGGAAACAGGCCTGCCTTGTTGATCTTTCTTTTTTTTTTTAATGTAGCCACGGATATATTTGTTATTTGCAGTTAGAAAATTAATAGAACCCCCCCCCCCCCCCCCCCCCCCCCCCCCCCTTTTTTTTTTTTGACGGCTACATCAGAATTAACCCCTGTATAAAAAGATAATTCAATGAGGGAAAGAAGAGGTCTGATTTAGATAATTCGTTGACTCCCTACCCTCTGCAGATTCTCTTCTTTGGCGGGGATAACTGTGTTACACTGCGCGTTTCACTTAAAGCTCTCTAGCACCAAACGATGCCATTGAGTGTTGTTTGTCCTCGTTACATTGGCGTTTGTCTCCTGAATTTCGTTGAGGTTTTTCTTTTTTTTTTTCCCCCTAAGTTCTGTCTGCTTGCCTCTGCCTGCATCTGTTTCGAAGAGTACTCTCTGTAAAATATTTTCGTTTTTTTTTTTTTTAACATTTCTTTAATGAACAGATGTGTACATAAACAACTAATTGAACTGAAGCAACAACAAGCAAATGCTTGTAATGTGCTCAGTGACGGAACATTTAACAAAAAAAAACACATCAGCGGATCGCGTAATCAACATTGACACGTAAGACAGAGAAAAAAAATGCTGAATATCATATGGAAAAAATTGTAGAAATCTTACTTTAAATTAAAAGACAGGAAAGAAGTTAGAACAGATCATGAGAATCTAACAGCGATGCAAACTGGCAATCTACATAACAAATACCATGATTCCCCATGCACCGAATTTACATAAATTTGAGAGAGAGAGAGAGAGAGAGAGAGAGAGAGAGAGAGAGAGAGAGAGAGAGAGAGAGAGAGAGCTTCTATCTCCCAAAACACCAAAGAGCCCAGCCCCGTGTCGCAGTGGATCTAATGCAAAGACGTAAACTGAGGGAATGCTAGATCACCATATACAGCCATCCGAGGGCCAACCTGGCAGCAACGTCAAGGAGAAGAAGAAGAAAAAGAAGAAGAGAAAACAATTAAAGAAGATGAACAAGCATAAGGAGATGAATAATATCAGGAAGTACAAGTACCTGAAGAAGAACAGGAAGATGAGGAAGAACAAGTAATTCGCTATGATATTAAAACGTTTACTTTGGGCGATAAACTGGTGCACAGCTTTGAAAATTCTGTCGTTTTCTTCCCTGGTTAATATTTGGTCACGGTTTTGTTCTTGTTGTTTCGGTCCTTACAGGGCATGAGTCAATGACAGAAGCATTCATATGAATACGGTATAAGACAGCCCAAGGGCAGGGAAAGAAAAAAAGGTCAAATTTGATAAGAGAAATCAGAGGGGAGTAGAAAAAAGAGACCGTTCAAGTGTTCGACATTCCTGAGGGAAACGTGCTTCGTAACTATCGCGCACCCACACGCACACACATAAACGCATGATGCACACACATGTATCTGTATCTGTATCTGTATCTCTCTCTCTCTCTCTCTCTCTCTCTCTCTCTCTCTCTCTCTCACACACACACACACACACACACACACACACACACACACACACACACACACACACACACACACACACACACACACACACACACACACACACACACACACACACACACACACACACACACACACACACACACACACAACACACACACTCTCTCTCTCTCTCTCTCTCTCTCTCTCTCTCTCTCTCTCTTACCCCTACCTTCTCTGCCTCTCTCTCTCTCTTTAGCTCCTTCCTCTGTCTGTCTGTCTGTCTGTCTCTCTCTCTCTCTCTCTCTCTCTCTCTCTCTCTCTCTCTTCTCTCTCTTAAGTCTCCCTTCTCCCTCCCTCTCCTCCTCCATCTCCTCTCCCTCTCTCTTTCTCTCTCTCTCGCTTCCCCCCCCCCCTCTCTCTCTCTCTCTCTCTCTCTCCTCGCTCTTTCTTTAACCCTTTTCATTTCGCTTCTGATCCAACGTAAGCAGGGTCCTGTCTGAACAGTCTAATTACCCGGCTAATGACGACAACTATCGCACAGTCACAAAGCTCGTGTGTGTGTGTGTGTGTGTGTGTGTGTGTGTGTGTGTGCGTGTGTGTGTGTGTGTGTGTGTGTGTGTGCGTGAGTGAGAGAGAGAGTGACAAAGTGCATGAAAGAGACAGACAAAGAGAGAGAGACAGAGACAGAGACAGACAGACAGACAGAAAGGGTAGGAAAGATGCCCTGACAGTACTACAAGAATACAAGAGAAGAGGACAGATGCATTTAACGCTGATAGTAATCGACATAGATGAAAAGCAAATGGCCAGATTGTGAAATGCCTACGAGGGAAGAGCAATGTCCTCGCGGGCTGCGATAGCCCGTTAACTATTACCGCCATTATGATGCTCCGGTCGCCGCAGCAATTACCTCCTCAGTGAGAAATGTGCTTGTGGAGGGAATGTCAGAGATTGTCTGGTTTTTCTCGTGATGGCCAGTTTAGATCATGCAGGGGGAAGAAGAAGAAGAAGAAGAAGAAGAAGAAGACAGAAGCAAACTTACTTCATTTTGAAATGAGAAAAACCCAGAAGTCGGCTCCATAAAATACCCTGTTTCCCCGAAGATGGAGTATGGCTGCCTTAACGGCAGGATAAAAAACGGTCATACACACAAAACTCAATTGCCTGTCTATACAGGCAGTGCCCTGATGAGTATCAGCCTGCGTACGCAGAAAGAAAGAAAAGAAATACTCTGTTCTGCCCTGCGCTCTCTCTCTCTCTCTCTCTCTCTCTCTCTCTCTCTCTCTCTCTCTCTCTGCATTCATCCTCCTCCTCTTTCTGTCATTCCATCGGAAAGGTAAAATGGTGGCGTAGAAATAGACAACTTTATCATTCCAGTGTACTACTGCATTTTCATACGAAACATGAATGCAGACCTAGCCGGGTAACCATAATTACCATAACGCAAAAAAAAACACTTAAACGTAACACTACTGGTGCTTGAATAGTGGTGACGTCCATTGAGAGAGAGAGAGAGAGAGAGAGAGAGAGAGAGACAGACAGACAGAGAGACAGAGAGAGAGAGCAAGAGGACACTGAGAGTGAATGAGTGTATATAGAAATTAGTGATACCAATATTCGTGCTGTCGTTTCCCTATAATGATAGTGGCAGCGACGGCATTATTGCTCGTTTCGGATTTACTTCCGCGCTGCTTGTCATAATTTACCTTAATGTAACTGTGCACAGAACTCTCCCTCTCTCTCTGTCTGTCTGTCTGTCTCTTTCACCAACAGTGCGTGTGCGTGTGTGTGTGTGTGTGTGTGTGTGTGTGTGTGTGTGTGTGTGTGTGTGTGTGTGTGTGTGTGTGTGCGCATGCGCATGTGGCTGTGTGTGCAAACAGGCTTGTAACCTGATATCTAGAGAACAAACTAAACAGAACAACAAAACAAACAAACAAACGAAAAATAAACACAACAAAAAAAAACAGAAACAGAAGAAAAAAATACAAAAACCGTGCAAATCAAAAACGTCTTCAAGATTTTGAAAGCAACAATATATATATATATATATATATATATATATATATATATATATATATATATATATATATATATATAATAAACCAATAAATTCCAAGGATAAGTACCGAGCACCATTCCAGCAACTCAAAGAGCAGCTTGGTATTGCAATGACTGCAAGAAATATTGAATTATAAACAAAGCTTGCTCTTATGTCTTAGATTGTAGAACTAGGGGGGTGATAAGCCTTCATATCTGCAGTGGTAGATAACCCTGCCTAACTGACAGTATGTGCCTAAGTGGGTGAATAGGGAATAATAAATGCTTCTCAAAATGAACCTTCAGCAAGCTTATAGTCTCCAAAGTGGGAGACAATCTCCAATGGGGAGGAAGCTCACTAACATATAACTCCTGGTCAGATACCGGAATTTCGAAACCTGATTGTTTCTCCTCAGTGACCGCGGAAAATGGTAATATGACTCCTCTGTTTTTTTTTTCGATTTTAAAAAGAATGCTATACCTGAAAAAGGCTGGTGTGCAATACCGTAGTATGTTTGTTGTGTTTTCAAAAAATCCCACCAAAGGTGCCACCTAAGAAGCAAATGAAAATCATGAAAGAGCAAAACAAGCTACATTTTTCTAGTGAAAAGTAGAAAATATAAAACGATAACCTCTTAAGACACAAGTGCTGAGGGCCAGTTCTTGGAATGAATCCACAAGGGACCAAATTACAATAAACCAATAATTCCAAGGATAGTACCGAGCACCATTCCAGCAACTTAAAGAGCAGCTTGGTATTGCAATGACTGCAAGAAATATTGAATTATAAACAAAGCTTGCTCTTATGTCTTAGATTGTAGAAATAGGGGGGTGATAAGCCTTCATATCTGCAGTGGTAGATAACCCTGCCTAACTGACAGTATGTGCCTAAGTGGGTGAATAGGGAATAATAAATGCTTCTCAAAATGAACCTTCAGCAAGCTTATAGTCTCCAAAGTGGGAGACAATCTCAATGGGGAGGAAGCTCACTAACATATAACTCCTGGTCAGATACCGGTATTTTGAAACCTGATTGTTTTTCCTCAGTGACCGCGGAAAATGGTAATATGACTCCTCTGCCTTTTCGGTTTTAAAAAGAATGCTATACCTGAAAAAGTTTGGTGTGCAATACCGTAGTATATGTTTGTTGTGTTAAAAAAAAAAAAAAACACCAAAGGTGCCATCTAAGAAGCAAAAGAATTGGACTTTATTGGTTTATTGTAATTTTGTCCCTTTTTCCGCGGTCACTGAGGAGAAACAATCAGGTTTCGAAATACCGGTATCTGACCAGGAGTTATATGTTAGTGAGCTTCCTCCCCATTGGAGATTGTCTCTCACTTTGGAGACTATAAGCTTGCTGAAGGTTCATTTTGAGAAGCATTTATTATTCCCTATTCACCCACTTAGGCACATACTGTCAGTTAGGCAGGGTTATCTACCACTGCAGATATGAAGGCTTATCACCCCCCTATTTTCTACAATCTAAGACATAAGAGCAAGCTTTATTTATAATTCAATATTTCTTGCAGTCATTGCAATACCAAGCTGCTCTGTAAGTTGCTGGAATGGTGCTCGGTACTTATCCTTGGAATTTATTGGTTTATTGTAATTTGGTCCCTTGTGGATTCATTCCAAGAACTGGCCCTCAGCACTTGTGTCTTAAGAGGTTATCGTTTTATATTTTCTACTTTTCACTAGAAAATGTAGCTTGTTTTGCTCTCTTTCATGATTTTCTTTTGCTTCTTAGGTGGCACCTTTGGTGGGGTTTTTTTGAAAACTCAACAAACATACTACGGTATTGCACACCAGCCTTTTTCAGGTATAGCATTCTTTTTAAAACCGAAAAGGCAGAGGAGTCATATTACCATTTTCCGCGGTCACTGAGGAGAAACAATCAGGGTTTCAAAATACCGGTATCTGACAGGAGTTATATGTTAGTGAGCTTCCTCCCCATTGGAGATTGTCTCCCACTTCGGAGACTATAAGCTTGCTGAAGGTTCATTTTGAGAAGCATTTATTATTCCCTATTCACCCACTTAGGCACATACTGTCAGTTAGTTAGGCAGGGTTATCTACCACTGCAGATATGAAGGCTTATCACCCCCCTATTTCTACAATCTAAGACATAAGAGCAAACTTTGTTTATAATTCTCTCTCTCTATATATATATATATATATATTGTAAGTGAATGCTTAGTTGGTACGTTAGCTTACCTTTAGCAATACGAAAAAACGTAAATATCGTAACGAAAGTTCGATTTATATAGTAAAATTGCAATGTGTTTGTTTCGGAAAATAAAAGACTTTATGAAAAGCAGTTTTATCGAATGTACAACTCCTCATCCATCAAGTGACTGTCTTCGCTCATCTTGGGTTGAGTGTACTACGCTGATCAGTTGACGTGCGTGTGTTGCATTGACTCTGGTTTTGTTTGTTTATTTGTTTGTTTGTTCTGTTTTGCTTCGTTTTTGTTCCAATAGGTTTGTTCGCCTTTAATTTCTTTGGGCTGGTTGGCTGGTTCATCTGATATGACAAATTTGTGAATATAACCAAAAGATATATATTGTATCAACCGTATTTCGTAAGTGTTCGCTTGTAAGTGAAAAGACAATACGCTCATTAACAACAGCAAAAGCAAATAATGATTTTAAAATGGATAGTTCGAGAAAACACGCTCTGGAGTCAGAATTACTGGTGTGGGCCAGTGTTCGTATTCCTTGTTCTGGTTTTGTTCGAATGCTGTTTATTTATTTGCATTTGGTTTTCTTCAAATTATGTTCTTTGAGCTGTTTTTTTTTTTGTTTGTTTGTTTTTTTGTTTTTTTTTTAAATTTGTTGGCTTTCTGTAATTGCACATCTAAGCAGAAACGAAATATTGCGGTACTTATTCTTCTATGGAATCGCACACCACCTTTTAACGCAGTATTTACTTACATGTTTGCATTCTGCGTGTCGTTCGATAATATATCTGTTGTGTAAAATTGACGTTTACGTTGGATATTAAAGAACGGTTTGAATGATCATTTCTAGGGAAAAAAGCTGAGTTTGCCGATTGATTGACGATTGTTTCTCCATGAACAAAACCCTTTTATGTGAAGAGAACTGGAAATTGAATCAAACCTGGCTCATCAGATGTTCCACCAAACAATAATGATAATTCTACATTCAAACAAAGAACAATAATTGTGCTGATTTGTGTATATGTGCACAGTTACATGATCACCCCCCCCCTCCCCATTGTCAGCATGGATGCTTGCAGCTCGTCTTCAAAACTAGATTTTTAGCGTCTTCAAACATAAATATAGAAAAAAAAAATTAATGAAAAACAAACACACAAATCCAGCATTACTACTCCTACTTACAGCTGCTTTTTTTCACACCATGTCAAATCGAGAGCTTGAAACTAAGGTTCAGACCGCTTGCTTGAGAATTTTTTTAAACATAAATATAGTGGTTTAAAAACAGCACAACTCATCTGATTCAGAATTGCTCTACTGACAGCGTACTGCGTCCAACAGAGAGCTTGAAAACTCTTCGAAATTGCTTTTCTTCGAAAATTTTGCAATTTACACATATTGAAGAGGAAACACACACTTTTCTTTAAAAGTGGTTTTGATCACCTCGTCCAGTGGAGAGTCTGAAACGCATGGTCAGAATCACCTGTGAATCTTCAAACGTTTTCTGTGGGAAGAAAGAGTCCTCTAACACAAAGTTGGTAGTGGACCATCTTCAAACACAGATA
>JADBJO010013730.1:50000-51087 GCA_016801955.1 Conus betulinus
TCAAGAAGCGAATAAGGAATATCACATAAAACTGTATTCGATTTGCACATTGAAGCCTCTTTTGCACAGGTATCAGCCAGTTCATTTCCTCTCGAGATTGCAGTGACGGGTACCCATAATAATGTTATTTTAGAACCTCGCATCATTAACTGGTGAATTGAAAATAAAATTTCACTGATGAGATCAGGACGACTCGATGTATTTTGACGGTGTAAAGCCGTTAAAGCAGACTTGGAATCTGACAAAATCAGTATTCTTTCTGGTAAGACTTGCATATCAAGAATGAAATCAATAGCTTTCATAAGAGCAAATAACTCGGCAGTGAAAATAGAACAACCTTTGGTAATATGAAATCTTTTTTTCAATGTTAAGGGAAGGTATCACGAAAGCAGCACCAACCTCAGAAGTACACGAAACTGAACCATCAGTGAAAATATGCAGATAAGATTCATATTCAGTGTAAATCAATTCTTTAACAAGAGAAGCAAGCAAAAGTGGATTCTCATTTTTTAGTAATATTACCATAGGAATAGAAAATATCTGCTTGTTTCATCAACCAAAGGGGGGGGAAAGGGTATTTGGTTATTTTAACATGTTGTCAAACGAAAAGTCGCATGCATGTAAAAGAGGAGACACATAATCAAACAATGACGTATATGCCCTTTTATTCCGTATCTCTCTAGAAACGTAGGTGCTTCATCAAGTTCAGAGGTAACTGAGTTAGGGACTGTTCTTGCTCGTGCTGAGTAGCTACAAGCACAGAGCATCCTATGTTCATTTAAAGGCAAAAAAACTCCTGCCTCTCTGTACGTCATATCAATTGATGCCCATCTTGGAAGCCCCAGAGCAATTTTAAATGCTAAGGAATCAATACTAGTTAACTTATGTAACTCTGTCTTTGGTGCAGTAAAAAAATACTTCTTGACCATAACTTACAATCGAACGAACTGTCCCTAAGGCGACATGGATAAGATTGGATCCATAATTTATTAGAGGGATTCCAGTTAATTTTACTTGCTTACTTGGGAAAATGAAAGAATCACCTATTTTTACTTTTACAGCATCCCTACCTTCAAAATCGATATTT
>JADBJO010013731.1:0-5000 GCA_016801955.1 Conus betulinus
TCCAGGAAGGAGATTTAACAACGTCTGAGAAGAAAGCGGCAGAATGGCAGTGGCAGAAAGAAGCACTGCTGTGCTGTTGCTGTACAGGATGGAGCCACACCTCCCTCACCTCCTCCTCTTTCTCCAACGCCTCAAGTGGACTGGGAGCAGCCAACTCTTGAAGAGCTCGGTGGCCAGATTCCAGAGGACCGAGAAGAGAGAATGCGGTTCCTGAATGACCCAGCCTTTAAACTGAGGCTGGCCATTGAGTGGAATCTGCCACCGGCGGGAGCACGTGCCCTCTTGCACAGAGTCAGGCTGGTGTGAGCTGGCCTCCAGCTTTTCATTCCCCAGGCCCTTCTCAGGGCCACCCTATGTTTCCACAGTGAGCTGGCTCTGTCTCGTTGCTATTTTTTTAATACTTATTCGCAGAAATGATCTACTCCTCCACACACACACACACACACACACACACACACACACACACACTCGCGCGCGCGTGCGTGCACACTCACATGCACATAAAAATACACAAAACACACACACACTCACACACACGCGCGCGCGCACACACATACACACACACACACACACACACACACACACACACACACACACACACACACACACACACACACACAACCACGTAAACGGACGCGCGCGCGCGCGCGCACATCCACACACACACACGCACGCACACACGCACGCGCATACACACACACACACACACACACACACACACACACACACACCACACACACACACACACACACACACACGCACGCACACACATACACTCACACACACACACTCACGTTCTCACATACTCACATTCTCACATACTCTCTCTCCCAAACACACACACACACACACACACACACACACACACACACACACACACACACACACATACACACACACACACACAGAGACTGCTTGCTCTCTTTCCCCCCCTTAGCCCCGCCCCCCCTCCCCCCCCCCCCGTAGCCTTCCCCCCACCATTACCATCACTACCACCTACAGCCGCCCACCACCACTATCATTACCATCATCACCACTACCACCTACAGCCGCCCCCCATACCCCCCAACCCCCCCCCCCTACCCCCACCCGTCTGTCCACCAACGTCTTCTCTCTCTCCTCCAGCCTTTGTGGCATTGCCCTACCTCTCCAGCCACTGTACTCAGTAGTGTCAACTGGACGTGTGAAGTGTTGCTTTGTCTCACCGGCTGTGATGACCACACCTGGCGGCACAGCTGTTGAAGCTCATCCCACGGCATTGGACTTTGCCTTCATCGGCGAGCCTCCTTGACCAGGGTGTGCGTGTGTGTGTTGTGTGTGTGTGGGGGGGGGGGGGGGGGAGGGGGAATAGGGGAGAGGGTCTCTCTCTCTCTCTCTCCTCTCTCTCTCTCTCTCTCAAACATTTCAAACAAAAAAATCTTCTGAGCATCCTCAAGACATTTTCTTCATGTTTTTTTTTTTCGGATGTCTCCTTGTATGTTCTGTGTGCTCTCTCTTGTCATTCATTACTGCCAGGCGATCGGATGTCGTAAACAGCATTCGTTTGTGTGTGTGTGTGTGTGTGTGTGTGTGTGTGTGGTGTGTGTGTGTGTGTGTGTGTGTGTGTGTGTGTGTGTGCGTGTGTGTGTGTGTGAGTGAGTGTATGTGTGTGTGTGTGTGTGTGTGTGTGTGTGTGTGTGTGTGTGTGTGTGTGTGCGTGTGTGTGTGTGTGTGTGTGTGTGTGTGTGTGTGTGTGCGTGTTCGTGTTCGTGTTGTCGTTGTTACTGTTGTGGCTGTTTTTTTTTTTTTTTTTTTTTTTTTTTTTTGAAAGGATGGTGCGTATTTTTGTTTGCTTGTTTTGTGTTGTGTGTGTGTGTGTGTGTGTGTGTGTGTGTGTGTGTGTGTGTGTGTGTGTGTGTGTGTGTGTGTGTGTGTGTGTGTGTGTGTGTGTGCGCGCGCCCCACACACATCCCCCCACACCCCCTGACCCTATCCCCCACACGCACGCACATTTAAACAACGTCGACATGTGAGAGAGGGCATGTTTGCATGTCACTATTCGATCAGATTTCTTAACTGGCGGCAGCCCCTTGTGCTGGTTGTTGTTGTTGTTGTTGTTGTTGTTGTTGTGTTGTTGCTGTTGTTGTTGTTTGCTCTAGAGGAAATCTTTCGTTCCTTTAAGCATTATGTGCATCAGTTTTGCGAAAGCACCACATGAATGTGTTCGTAGTCCAAAGATCCTCCCCCCCCCCCCCTCACACCCCTCACCTCCACCCAGGCTCCCAACCCAAATCGGAACAAATAGTGAACGTTGAGACTGACGTTGTCCTGGGCATTGGTGGGGTTGTGAACAGTGGTGTACCGACCAAGGGCCAATCATTTCTCTGCTGTGTCGTGCTTTTGCTATGGTTGAGTACAAAAACAAACAGAAAAGAGAACAGAAATCTTCAACAAAACGTATAAGCAGTGACATAAGAAAACATATAACTAAACGGATGAATACGTGTTTAAAGGGTGTGTTTGTACGTGGTGTGTGTGTGTGTGGTGTGTGTGTGTGCGCGCGCGCGTGCGCGAGTGTACGCGTGCGTGTATTTTGTTGTGAGTATAGCTTTTCCACAAGCCCTATGTCAGAACTCTGCAACGAGATGTGCACCTCACTGTGAACTTTAAGGTGGCCCTGAAAAGGGCCTGACGCAAAAGAAATCAGGAGCGTTCCAGTCTCTCCCCGGCTTTGGCTTGGCGAGTGCGATCGTGGTTCCTCACGATCGCCTTTGCCAAAGCCAGTATCTCTGGGGACAGACTGCGAACAGCCTGGGGCGCCTCCTGCAGATCCATTAGGTACGGCAGCAGTCTGTGAGTTAGTTCAGCCGCCGCTGGATCCACCAGCCTGGGTCTCTTAGCCGCCAGGTCCTGTTGTGGCGCCGATACTGAAGAACGTTTCATCTCGTCAGTGGACAGAGCAATGAGAAATCATGGGACGGCAGACCCTTATATAGTGGACTGATGTCGCTGGGAGGGTTGCTGTCTCATAGCGTGAACGCCATTGGTCGTTCATTTCGCGCATCTCAGTGCTGTCAGACTGTACTTTGAGACTCTGTGTGTGTTTTATCGCGCACTGGCTTGCTGAGAGCGACCTCCCCCGCCCCCCTGCCCCCCCTCCCCACCCCCACCCCCAAACAACCAAACAGATCCTTTTTAGGACCAATCAGGGGATGATTCAGTCTCGTTTCTGATGAGTCGCTGTCTTTGATTTCTCGTTGATAATAAGATATTCGGAAGAACAAGAACCCAAAATCCACCAAGCAAAAGCAAAAAGTGTGTGTGTGTTGTGTGTTGTGTGTGTGTGTGTGTGTGTGTGTGTGTGTAATCATATTTTAGGCATCAGTCTTATAATGCTCTCTGCTCTTGTCCTCTCCCAACACACACACACACGCGAGCGCGCTCCACATGCCACACGACACACACACACACACACACACACACACACACACACACACACACACACACACACACACACACACTATACACACACTTCCTTCATTCCTGTTTTCATCCTTCATTCATTCACATATTCGTTCCTCCCTTCCTTCCTTTTTTCCTTCTTTCCTTGTCGAAAGGAATGGCGGAGGGGGTCTGGTGAAGGGGTGTAGGGGGTGCCTACCGTACAAGACGCGGGTGGCCTGCGTGCGTTTGATTGGTCGAAACAAAGACGCTGCCAGAACGTTGGTTGGCTAAAAGTCTGAGCAGGCCAGTGTCAGTGTCCTGTGTGTGCAGGCTGGAGGACGTAAAGCTCACCATTAGAGCGCTGCCATGCTCTACCCACTGAGCTAACTGGGCTCTGAAACACAAACACCATTGTCAGGGGTGTTGTTGTTTCAGTTTGTTCTAGACAAAATCTTACTATTCGCAAAGTGTTATTTAATTTGATTTTTATTGATTACCTGGGTTGGCTGGCTTGGTGTTTGCCTTAATTCACCTGTTTCAGTTTGGTTATGAATGTTACAAAAGTTAATTGTTGGTTACATATGTATAATATGCTCTAACATAATGTAAAAACAAAAACAAACTTAAACGTAATGCACTTTGAGTCAGTTTGCGAGTGTTCTCACACACACGCGCGCGCGCGCGCACACACACACACACACACACACACACACACACACACACACACACACACACACACACACACACACACACACACACATAACACAGCTAACCTTCCAACAAAATGGACTCTTTGACAGACAGAAGCCTTTTGTAAAGGTATTGTTATTTCAGTTTGTTCAAGACAAAAGAGACGAAATCTCTCCTCTCGCTAGACTTCACAACGAGAGTTCCACCCCACTCTGGAACATCAAACCCAAACCAACCACCAACCAAAGTAATGAATACGAATTAAACAAAGCAACACCTATCGAAAGGAAAGATTTTGTTTTTTTTTGTCTGGAACAAACTGAAACAACAACACTTTTACAAAAGGCTGCTGTCTGCCGGGAAGACTATTTTGTTGGAAGGTTGGCTGTGTGTGTGTGTGTGTGTGTGTGTGTGTGTGTGTGTGTGTGTGTGTGTGTGTGTGTGTGTGTGTGTGTGTGTGTGTGTGTGTGAGTGGCTGCCCAGCTGTACCCATACCCTAAAAATACCAATCAATGAATAAATAAATGAATAAAGAAATAGATAAATAAATAAGAGGGCGACACTCACAGACTGACTCAAAGTGCATTACGCCTCGGTATGTTTTTGTTTTGACATTATTTTACAGCATATAGTACATATGTAACTAAGAACGAAATAAATCATAGCCAAACTAGGGCCAAGTCATTACTTTGAAGAGAATTTAGTTGTTGGTCTGCGCTTGTCCCCCCCCCCCCCCCCCCCCCCCCCCCCCCCCCTCTCCCCACCCCCCTACTATTAGATTGTTCGTCTTTGTATTTTGTCTGACTTTATTATTCAAGTTTTAAAGGCAGTGCAAGTCTTGAATAAAAGTTACTCTGTGTTACGTTTCCTTATGGGAGCAAAAACTA
>JADBJO010013731.1:15880-18380 GCA_016801955.1 Conus betulinus
CCATCCATTCTTGTCAAGAGGGGATGAGGAAGAAGGTGTGGTGTCGTGGAGGGGTAGGGGGTGCTTGCCGTACAAGACGCGGATGGCCTGCGTGCGTTTGATTGGTCGACAAAAAGGCACTACCGGAACGTTGGTTGGCTAAAAGTCCGAGCATGCCAGTGTCCTCACTGCCCTGTGTGTGCAGGCTGGAGGACGTAAAGCTCACCATTAGAGCGCTGCCATGCTCTACCCACTGAGCGAACTGGGCTCTAAAACACAACACCATTGTCAGGGTGTGTTGTTGTTTCAGTTTGTTCCAGACAAAATCTATCTGTTGGCTAAGTGTTATTTAGTGTGATTTTCTTTTATTGCTTTGGTTCGTTGGCTCTGTGTTTGTTTTAAAGCACCAGTTTTAGTTTGGTTGTGAATGCTGCAAAAGTTGGTTCTTAGTTACATATGTACTCTATGCTGTATAATAATGTAAAAAAAAAAAAAAAAAAAAAAAAAAAAAAAAAAACATATCGAGGTTAATGCACTTTAAGTCAGCCTGTGAGTGTTCGCCCTCTTATTTATTTATTTATTGTTTCATTCATTGATATTATAAGTGGTATGGGTACACCCAGGTAGCCATTCACACACACACACACACACATGCACACACACACACACACACACACACACACACACACACACACACACACACACACAACACACACACACACACACACACACACACACACACACACACACACACACACACACAGAGCCAGCCTTCAAACAAACTTGACTTCTTGACACACAGCAGCCTTGTTTTTCTTCCTTTTGTGGAGAGACTGGTAGAAGGACTGGTGAAGGCGAAGCGTCTAACCACCAAAGCCACACAGTGTGCGGCCCTGGCGTTTGAAGGTATAGACAACATCCATAGCCGATGATCAGTGATGTATGCGTCTTTGTGGACATGTGCGAATGTGTGTGTGTGTGTGTGTGTGTGTGTGTGTGTGTGTGTGCGTGCGCGTGTGTGTGTGTGTGTGTGTGCGTGAATTTTGTTCGAAGCATAGCTTTCACACAAGCCCTATGTCAGAACTGTGCAACGAGATGTGCACCTCACTGTGAACTTTAAGGTGGCCCTGAAAAGGGCCTGATGGAAACGAAATCAGGAGAGCGTTCCAGTCTCTCCCCGGCTTTGGCTTGGCGAGTGCGATCGTCATTCCTCACGATCGCCTTGGCCAAAGCCAGTATCTCTGGGGACAGACTGCAAACAGCCTGGGGCGCCTCCTGCAGGTCCGTGAGGTACGGCAGCAGCCTGTGTGTTAGCTGAGAGGCCGCTGGATCCACCTGCCTGGGTCTTTTTGCTGCCAGGTCCTGTTGTGGCGCCGATACTGAAGAACGTTTCATCTCGTCAGTGGACAGAGCAATGAGAAATCAGGGGACTGCAGGCCCTTATATAGTGGACTGAGGTCGCTGGGAGGCTTGCTTTCTCATAGCGTGAACACCATTGGTCGTTTATTTTCGCGCATCGCAGTGCCCTCCTCCCCCCCCCCCCCCTCCTCCCCAAACAGGCCCTTTCCAGCGCCACACAGGTATGGTTCAGTCTCGTTTCTGATGAGTCGTTCTCTTTGGTTTCCCGTTGATCATAAGATGTTCTGAAGAAGCAGAGCCCACAATTCACCAAGCAAAAGCAAAAAATTGTGTGTGTGTGTGTGTGAGTGTGTGTGTGTGTATGTGTGTGTGTGATAATATTTTAGGTATCAGTCTTAATTCACCTTCTGCTCTTCTCCTCCCCCACACACACACACACACACACACACGCACGCACGCACGCACGCACGAACGCACGCACGCGCGCGCGCGCGCGCGCACGACGTGCACGCACAACATACACATACATGCAAATGCGTATGCTGATACACACACACACACACACACACACACACACACACAGCGCTGAGCGAGACTGACGTCATATTCTGACGGCACTGTGTTGCGCGAAGCAAACGACCAATGGCGTTCACGCCGTGAGATGACAACCCTCCCAGCGACATCCGTCTGCTATATAGTGGGTTGGGGCCACCTGCTTAATCCACTGATCTTTTATCACCGTCAAGATGAACAACAAGCGTTCGGCAGAATCGGCGCCACAGGAGGAGCTGCCATCCAAGCGGCCCAGGCTGATGGATTCAGCGGCCTCTGATACGAAGCAACGAAGGCAGCATCTGCAGAAGGAGATTGGCCACATCAGTCAAGGCCTCAGTCCAGAACTTCAGCCGCTGGCCAGAATCATACAGGGAGGATACTCCTACGCATGTGCAAGGTTCTTGAAAGAAAACGGCTCCTGCCGGTGCTGATCCGAAGACAGCTCCCGGCGCTGCCTTTCCTCATTTCAGGCCCTTTTCAGGGCCACCCAGTATTCCACAGAGGGGTGGATATCTCGTTGCAAAGGTGTTACAGGGGACTTGCTTCAATGGCAGTGCCTCTGCACATGCACACACACGCGCGCGCGCCCGAGCACACTCGCACACAC
>JADBJO010013731.1:23380-25880 GCA_016801955.1 Conus betulinus
GAACGAAGAAGTGGTCGAGCTGGCAAGGGATGAAACCCACACACAACAGAGAGAAGACATCGTTGGCCACCAGCTGAACCTCCTTCACCTTCCTCCTGAGCCTGTCCTGCACGGTGCACAGGCATTTTGACCCGCCGATACATCTGCCCCGGACATTTTGCCTCGGATATTTCAGATGCATTTATCGGCACATTAAGACTCAAGTACGTTAATTAAGACTTTTGGGCATAAGCCTCCCAGTTATGTATATTAATGGGTCGGATCAGAGTCAGAATGACAGGTAAGATACATTAAGAAGTGAAAATGCATGAAGACAATTTGTGGTATAAGGAGAGAGTTTGAGTGAAACAAGAGTAGTTTTTTTTTTTTTCACTGACATGTGTATACAGATGTTCATATACCATTCCCTCTAAAACGCCCCCAAAAAATATATTTTCAAACACTTTGATATGCGAAACTACCGTTCAGATGTGTCAGCGCTTAACTTATGTCTTTCACATCTCATAAGGAGCAAAAATTAGAATTTCGATGAAACGTTTTTTTTTTTTTTTTAGTATAGATATGGTGGCTTATTCTTCTCTAAATGTAGGTCTATTTCTTCGTTTACCTAATTTTTGTCCGTTGCTGAGGCATTATTCATTGAACAAGATTTGAGTCAGTTTTATACCTGTAAATCTTAGGACTACATTTTTGTTATGTTCAGATTTTTTTTTTTTTTTTTTTTTGTGAAGTACTGCACTGTACATGTTCGATGGAATACGACTATTTTTCATTGTGTCTGGCATATCATTTCATGGAGAGAGAGAGAGAGAGAGAGAGAGAGAGAGAGAGAGAGAGAGAGAGAGAGAGAGAGAGAGAGAGAGAGAGAGAGAGAGAATTGGTGTGAATTCGTAAGCAGGCATATCAGTTTTAGCAAGTCACTTGATGAAAAGTTGTAATCTTTTCCAATCATATTCTGGTATGATCATACCACAAATTTGTCTTTTGGCATTTGTATGATTATTCATGTCCAGTATCTGTATTTTTAATGATGACTGTGAACATCTATAATTGTTTACTTTTGTTATTTTCATGTCAGGTGTAAGTGAATTTCTGTTTTAGGATTGATAAAGTATTCTATAAAATCTCAAAGCTTCCTGCGATGAATTTGGTTAGGGGTGAATTCTGTTATAAAATGTTTAGTCCGTGTGGAAATGTATCCCTGGGAGGAAAAGAAAAAGGGAAACGGTGCGAGGACTCTGTGGACAGGGTCTGTGGGTTAGTAGTAAAAACAGGTGGCACTTTTATGACAACCCCCCACCCGTTCCCCTGCACTCCTGACCACCTGGTTTACTATTTGCCGTTTTACTGATACTTCCCTTACTATTTGTCTTTCACTATCTAAGAATGATCGTGCGTTTTTGTGTGCGCATGTGTGTGTGTGTGTGTGTGTGTGTGTGTGTGTGTGCGTGCGGAGAAGACAGAAAGAGAGAAGACAGAAAGAGAGAAAGTGAGAGAGAGTGAGAGAGGAGAAGGGGGGGGGGGGGGGAGAACGTAAAAAAGGGGAATGACAGGCATAGCGTAACTTTAAGTTATCTGTAAGTAGACCTTTAAAACTCTTGCATCAGGCGGGCGGGAAAGCCCACCCCCACCTCCACCCCTTCCCACAAAGGAAGACAACACCCTTAGTGATGTGACTATGCTCTAGAGATGGATAATAGATAACAAACTGTATTCAACTGGAACCATGATTCAAGGGCTGCCAAATTAGGTGCCTTCAGAAATCAGAGTGAGCACCAACTGCAAGTCTTCAAGTGGGACACTACTAGCTGGCATTAAATATCTTTCAATCAGTGTCATAGTCTGCAGTCTGAGAGAGAGAGAGAGAGAGAGAGAGAGAGAGAGAGAGAGAGAGAGAGAGAGAGAGAGAGACAGACAGACAGAGACAGAGATAGAGACAGAGAGGAGAGAGAGAGAGAGAGAGAGAGAGAGAGAGAGAGAGAGAGAGAGAGAGAGAGAGAACTCCAACTCCAACTCGAAGTCAAAGAGTAAACATAAACATATTTGTTTCAAAGTGATTTAATATTCCTCATTAGAATGAATGGTTGGTGACCACAGTGATATTCATATCCCTCATTAGAATGAATGGCTGGCGACCAAGTTTGCCTATACTGACTTACGTGTATACTGAACGTGTATGTGATTGGTAATAAGAAAAGGTGTAACAAGAAATCAGGTGACTCCAGTGTCCCCACCCCCCCCCTTCCTTCCCCCATCTCCCCACACTGTGGACCGATGTCGCTCGGAGAGTTGCCGTCTCACGGCGTGAATGCCATTGGTCGATTTTTTCGCGCTGCTCAGCGCGCCGCGACCGTGTCCGATGGCTATAAAAGCGACAGGCTGAGCTTTCACAGGCCTGCTGGTCGGTGGCAGAGATCAGCAGAAGGCACCCAGGTGGCAGATGGGTGTAGGGGGCACAGATTTCCTTCCTCGCACTACGAGTGACGACGGGACTAGCCTG
>JADBJO010013731.1:38380-43380 GCA_016801955.1 Conus betulinus
GAGAGCGACCTCCCCCCCCCCCCCCCCCCCCCCCCTCCCCACCCCCCACCCCAAACAACCAAACAGATCCTTTTTAGGACCAATCAGGGGATGATTCAGTCTCGTTTCTGATGAGTCGCTGTCTTTGATTTCTCGTTGATAATAAGATATTCGGAAGAACAAGAACCCAAAATCCACCAAGCAAAAGCAAAAAAGTGTGTGTGTGTGTGTGTTTGTGTGCGTGTGTGTGTGTGTGTGTGTAATCATATTTTAGGCATCAGTCTTATAATGCTCTCTGCTCTTGTCCTCTCCCAACACACACACACACACGCGAGCGCGCTCCACATGCCAAGACAGTACACACACACACACACACACACACACACACACACACACACACACACACACACACACACACACACTATACACACACTTCCTTCATTCCTGTTTTCATCCTTCATTCATTCACATATTCGTTCCTCCCTTCCTTCCTTTTTTCCTTCTTTCCTTGTCGAAAGGGAATGGCGGAGGGGGTCTGGTGAAGGGGTGTAGGGGGTGCCTACCGTACAAGACGCGGGTGGCCTGCGTGCGTTTGATTGGTCGAAACAAAGACGCTGCCAGAACGTTGGTTGGCTAAAAGTCTGAGCAGGTCAGTGTCCTGTGTGTGCAGGCTGGAGGACGTAAAGCTCACCATTAGAGCGCTGCCATGCTCTACCCACTGAGCTAACTGGGCTCTGAAACACAAACACCATTGTCAGGGCGTTGTTGTTTCAGTTTGTTCTAGACAAAATCTTACTATTCGCAAAGTGTTATTTAATTTGATTTTTATTGATTACCTTGGTTGGCTGGCTTGGTGTTTGCCTTAATTCACCTGTTTCAGTTTGGTTATGAATGTTACAAAAGTTAATTGTTGGTTACATATGTATAATATGCTCTAACATAATGTAAAAAAAAAAAAACAAACTTAAACGTAATGCACTTTGAGTCAGTTTGCGAGTGTTCTCACACGCGCGCGCGCGCGCGCGCACACACACACACACACACACACACACACACACACACACACACACACACACACACACACACACACACACACATAACACAGCTAACCTTCCAACAAAATGGACTCTTTGACAGACAGAAGCCTTTTGTAAAGGTATTGTTATTTCAGTTTGTTCAAGACAAAAGAGACGAAATATCTCCTCTCGCTAGACTTCACAACGAGAGTTCCACCCCACTCTGGAACATCAAACCAACCAACCAACCAACCAAGTAATGAATACGAATTAAACAAAGCAACACCTATCGAAAGGAAAGATTTTGTTTTTTTTTGTCTGGAACAAACTGAAACAACAACACTTTTACAAAAGGCTGCTGTCTGCCGGGAAGACTATTTTGTTGGAAGGTTGGCTGTGTGTGTGTGTGTGTGTGTGTGTGTGTGTGTGTGTGTGTGTGTGTGTGTGTGTGTGTGTGTGTGTGTGTGTGTGTGTGTGTGTGAGTGGCTGCCCAGCTGTACCCATACCTAAAAAAATACCAATCAATGAATAAATAAATGAATAAAGAAATAGATATAAATAAGAGGGCGACACTCACACAGACTGACTCAAAGTGCATTACGCCTCGGTATGTTTTTGTTTTGACATTATTTTACAGCATATAGTACATATGTAACTAAGAACGAAATAAATCATAGCCAAACTAAAAGCCAAGTCATTACTTTGAAGAGAATTTAGTTGTTGGTCTGCGCTTGTTCCCCCCCCCCCCCCCCCCCCCCCCCCTCTCCTCCTCCCCCCCTACTATTAGATTGTTCGTCTTTGTATTTGTCTGACTTTATTCAAGTTTTAAAGGCAGTGCAAGTCTTGAATAAAAGTTACTCTGTGTTACGTTTCCTTATGGGAGCAAAAACTACCCCACTGTGTTTATTGTTTACTGTTCCCTGCCTCATTTCATTCCAATTTCGTTAAAAGTAGTGAATTAAAACAAACACACAGCCAACCAACCAGTGTTACAAATAAAAATGAAACTAAACAACACTTAGCGAGATGAAAGATTATCTCTGGAACAAACTGTAACACCAATACCCTGACAATGGTGTTTGTGTTTTAGAGCCCAGCTAAGTCAGTCGCTACAGCATGGCACCAGGAAAGGACAACTCATTAGTGTCAACGGCGGTATTGACTTTCAACTTGTAAACAAACGTAAGTGTGTGAACGAAGAAGTGGTCGAGCTGGCAGGGATGTAACCCCACACACAAGAGAGAGAAGACATCGTTGGCCACCAGCTGAACCTGCTTCACCTTCCTCCTGAGCCTGTCCTGCACGGTGCACAGGCATTTTGACCCGCCGATACATCTGCCCCGGACATTTTGCCTCGGATATTTCAGATGCATTTATCGGCACATTAAGACTCAAGTACGTTAATTAAGACTTTTGGGCATAATCCTCCCAGTTATGTATATTAATGGTCGGATCAGAGTCAGAATGACAGGTAAGATACATTAAGAAGTGAAAATGCATGAAGACAATTTGTGGTATAAGGAGAGAGTTTGAGTGAACAAGAGTAGTTTTTTTTTTTTCAACTTACATGTGTGCACAGATGTTCACATACCCTTCCCTCTAAAACGCCTCCAAAATATCTTTTCAAACACTTTGATATGCGAAACTACCGTTCAGATATGTCAGCGCTTAACTTATGTCTTTCACATCTCATAAGGAGCAAAAATGAGAATTTCGATGAAACTTTTTTTTAATATAGATGTGGTGACTTATTCTTCTCTAAATGTAGGTCTATTTCTTCGTTTTTACCTAATTTTTTTGTCCGTTGCTGAGGCATTATTCGTTGATCAAGGTTTGAGTCAGATTTATACTTGTAAATCTTAGTACTACATTTTTGTTATGTTCAGATTTTTTGTTTTTTTTTTGTGAAGTACTGCATTGTACATTTTCAATGGCGGAATACGACTATTTTTCATTGTGTCTGGCATATCATTTCATGGAAGAGAGAGAGAGAGAGAGAGAGAGAGAGAGAGAGAGAGAGAGAGAGAGAGAGAGACAGACAGACAGACAGACAGACAGACAGAGACAGAGACAGAGAGAATTGGTGTGAATTCGTAAAACAGGCATATCAGTCTTAGCAAGTCACTTGATGAAAAGTTGTAATCTTTCCAATCATATTCTGGTATGATCATAGCACAAATTGTGTCTTTTGGCATTTGTATGATTACTCATGTCCTGTATCTATATTTTTAAAGATGACTGAAAATCTATAATTGTTTACTTTTGTTATTTTCATGTCAGGTGTAAGTGAATTTCTGTTTTAGGATTGATAAAGTATTCTATAAAATCTCAAAGCTTCCTGCGATGAATTTGGTTAGGGGTGAATTCTGTTACAAAATGTTTAGTCCGTGTGGAAATGTATCCCCCTGGGAGGAAAAGAAAAAGGGAAACGGTGCGAGGACTCTGTGGACAGGGTCTGTGGGTTAGTGGTAAAAACAGGTGGCACTTTTATGACAATCCCCCCCCACCCGTTCCCCTGCACTCCTGACCACCTGGTTTACTATTTGCCGTTTTACTGATTACTTCCCTTACTATTTGTCTTTCACTATCTAAGAATGATCTTGCGTTTTTGTGTGCATGTGCTTGTGTGTGTGTGTGTGTGTGTGTGTGGAGAAGACAGAAAGAGAGAAAGTGAGAGAGAGTGAGCGAGAGAAAGGGGGGGGGGGGGGGGAGAACGTAAAAGGGGAATGACAGGCATAGCGTAACTTTAAGTTATCTGTAAGTAGACCCTTTAAAACTCTTGCATCAGGCGGAAAGCCCACCCCCCCACCTCCACCCCTTCCCACAAAGGAAGACAACACCCTTAGTGATGTGACTATGCTCTAGAGATGGATAATAGATAACAAACTGTATTCAACTGGAACCATGATTCAGGGCTGCCAAATTAGGTGCCTTCAGAAATCAGAGTGAGCACCAACTGCAAGTCTTCAAGTGGACACTACTAGCTGGCATTAAATATCTTTCAATCAGTGTCATAGTCTGCAGTCTGAGAGAGAGAGAGAGAGAGAGAGAGAGAGAGAGAGAGAGAGAGAGAGAGAGAGAGAGAAGGAGACAGACACAGACAGAGACAGACAGAGAGAGAGAGAGAGAGAGAGAAGAGAGAACTCCAACTCCAACTCGAAGTCAAAGAGTAAACATAAACATATTTGTTTTCATATTTAATATTTTCAAGTGATTTTAGTGATATTCCCTCATTAGAATGAATGGTTGGTGACCACAGTGATATTCATATCCCTCATTAGAATGAATGGCTGGCGACCAACCAAGTTTGCCTATACTGACTTACGTGTATACTGAACGTGTATGTGATTGGTAATAAGAAAAGGTGTAACAAGAAATCAGGTGACTCCAGTGTCCCCACCCCCCACCCCCCCTTCCTTCCCCCATCTCCCCACACTGTGGACCGATGTCGCTCGGAGAGTTGCCGTCTCACGGCGTGTGAATGCCATTGGTCGATTTTTTCGCGCTGCTCAGCGCGCCGCGACCGTGTCCGATGGCTATAAAAGCGACAGGCTGAGCTTTCACAGGCCTGCTGGTCGGTGGCAGAGATCAGCAGAAGGCACCCAGGTGGCAGATGGGTGTAGGGCGGCACAGATTTCCTTCCTCGCACTACGAGTGACGACGGGACTAGCCTGTGTCGCCGGGGGACGGCTCTCGAGGCGGCGGGACACTTTGGCGACGAGGCGCTGCCACTCTGCGAAACTACCCAGTGGCCTGCACGTCTAGCAGGCTCTCCCCTGGCTGGGGGGGGGGGGGGGGGGGAACGTCCCTCATGGGCGCAGAGTGGGCATGAACCTACGTGCAGCGGCTCGGCGACTTGTGCCTCGTGCGTCTCCCGAGTCGGCCTCACGCGCGGCACAGGACCGTCGCCACTCAGCATGAAGACGGCCGCCCGGTAGCCCTGACGACGGCTTTGGGGGAGCCACCACCACGACGACGACCATCATCATCAACATCAACCGCAGT
>JADBJO010013731.1:45880-51087 GCA_016801955.1 Conus betulinus
CCCTCAGGCAATGGAACAATGAACTGGCTTTCCAGGCCCTCAACCTCCATCCCCATCCATCCTCTGCCCCTGGGTCTTTTCTTTCAGCACGGTGTTTGAAACCCTCATGTGGGAGGGAGCAGCAATGGCAATGGAACAATGAACTGGCCATGCCCTTCAACCTCCATCCCCATCCATCTTTGGTCTTTTTCAGCACGGTGTTGAAACCCTCAGGGGCAATGGAACAATGAACTGGCCAGGCCCTTCAACCTCCATCCCCATCCATCTTGGTCTTTTCAGCACAAGTGTGTTGAAACCCTCAGGCAATGGAACAATGAACTGGCCAGGTGCCCTTTCAAACTCCATCCCCATCCATCTGGGTCTTTTTCAGCATGGTGTTGGAAACCCTCAGTCAAGGCAAAGCGATGAGAGCAAAGTGCCTGGTCAACTTTCAGCCTCCTTCACTTTTCTTCTGGTCTTGTTCTGTTCAGTGGGCGGTGCACAGTCATTTATGCCTGCCAGTATACTGTCCCTGGATATTTTGACCAGGACACACATTCAGTTCCAAACGTTCACTGGAACCCTGAGACACACGCACTTACATTAAGACTTGGAGTCATTCAGATGATGTTTTGCTGGTGTAACATCAGATTATTAGATTTTGAGACAGTTTGACTTCAGTTTATTTTACAACTCTCTTAAAGACAATCCATGCTTCAAGACAGTAACGCAACTACCTCCATTTTTTCAGTCGAGAGAAAACTTCAGCTTTAAACAACCCGAAAACAAATTCAATACAACGCTTTTTTTTTTAGAATTTTGAAAAAAAGACATTGCCTGATTCCTCCCAACATCCTCCCCCAAAAGTTATTCCTCCAAAGGGTCCCTCCGACAATCCTCTGATTCCCTATTCCTCCACATCACCATTATGATAACATTCTTGGGGGGGTAGATTAGTCTCCTCGATAACCTCTCGCCATTCCCCTATTCCTCCACCATCATCCCCATTCCCTTATATCCTCCAACATCCTCCCCATTCCCTTATTCCTCTCCCACACCTCCCATCCCTTATTCCCTTCCTTCCCCTCCTCCCCTCCAACATCCTCATCCTCCTCCCCATCCCTCCCATTCCCTTATTCCTCCAACATCCTCCTCCCCCATTCCCTTATTCCATCCAACATCCTCTCCCCCATTTCCCTTATTTCCTCCCCCAACATGCTCCTCCCCATTCGTTTTCCCTACATCTTCCGCCCAATCGCCCTTATAATCCCTTCCTCCCTCCAACATCCCTCCCCATTCCCTCCAACATCCTCCTCTGCCATTCCGCTTATCCCTCCAACATGCCACCCCATTCCTACCTTATCCCTACCAATTTCTCCCCTTCCGTTTTCCTCCAACATCCTCCCCCTCTCCCTTATTCCTCCAACCACATCTCTCCCCCATTCCCTTATTTTTCCACCAACCATCCTCACCCATTCGCTTATGTATTCCTACAACAATCCTTCTCCTCCCACCATTCCCTTATTCTCCAACATCCTCCCCATTCCCTTATTCCGCCAACCGATTCGCCGCCCCAAAGTCAGTATGATTCCTCCAAGCATCCTCCTACCCCATTCCCTTATTCTTGGGGCTTGTAAGTAGCTTCCAACACTTATAAAAACTAAACATCCTAAAGTAGCTCTTCAATTCCACATTTTTTTTGGTTGCTATTTATCATCTCTTTCTGTTCCTGACCTTCATTTTAAAAAACCTCTTTTTTTTTACATTCTCTGATTGGGAATCATGACTATCAACCTGAACTTCCATTCAAAAACAAAACATGGTCGTCTTCGTCATTAATGGACAAGTAATAAGATGTATGATTACTGTAGGTTTTTCCAAACACAATCGTTATGGTCCACTCTTCATTCAGCTTATTTCTGGTGGGGAGGTCTTATTTAATTAGTTGTGCTTGATCCGAATCAGGTTCCATTACTGCCAATTCTTTCAACCTAAAGTTCTTAGCTTACCTCTAGTTTCTTTAAAAATTGTAGCGAATTGTCTAACTGTGCATTGCTATTTGTCATGTAATAGACACAATGATAACTGAATTATGTCGCGCGGTAATTGTCAATCCGTGTGTGTGTGTGTGTGTGTGTGTGTGTGTTTGTGTGTGGTTGTGTGTGTGTAGTGTTGTGTGGGGTGTGGGTGTGTGTGCTGCATTTGCGTTTGGCGTGCATGTGTGTGTTTAGTGTGTGTGTGTTTAGTGTTTGTTGTGTGTGTTGTGTGTGTGTGTGTGTTTGTGTGTATGGGGTGTGTTTGTGATGTGGTGTGTGTGTTTTTTGTGTAAAGTGCAGGGGGTGTGTGTGTGTGTGTGTGTGTCTACTTGTTGTGTGTGATTTTGTGTGTGTGTGTGATGTATGTGTTGTGTTTGTGGTGGGGCGTAGCTGAGTGAGGTAAATATGGCAGAGTTCTTATTTAAAGCTAATGTACTTATGCGTGGTTCGTGCATGACGTGCGGGTGTTTGAGAGCGTGGGTTTTGTGGTCATGAGAGTTAGAATTAGAGAGAGAGGATTGTAAGTAGAGAGAGAGTAGAAGTGTTGTGTGTGTGTGTGTGTGTGTGTGTGTGTGGTCGTGTGTGTGTGTATGAGGAGAGAGCAAGAGAGACGAGAGTAGCAGAAGTAAGAGGAGTGTGTGTGTACTTGTGTGTGTTTTGTGTGTGTGCGAGAAGAGAGAGAGAGAGTACGGAGAGAGTGTGTGTGTGTGATGTGTGTGTGTGTGGTGTGTGTGTGTGCTGTGTGTGTGTGTGTGTGTGTGTGTGTCCTAGACTCCAGGGAGCAGGCCAAAAGATGACTAGCAGTGGTTCTAGAGCCAAATGAATGGCCTCACGATGAAGTGAACCCACAGAGTTGGCTGGGCGTACACGGATCTCTCAGGAGATCTGGAGGTAGCACCACCATCCACCATTCACGCATCTGCCCCGGCAGAGATTCATGAGCTCATCAGGACGGATCGCATCCGCCTGCCGAGTGCGTCAGAAGCGGCATTGAGAGCTCGTAGAATCTGAAAAGCGGGCTAGTTCCCAATGCCTGATTCTTTTTTTTTTTGTTGTTTTTGTTGTTCCCTCATGAAGTTGTAGAGGCCTTAGTCGAGGCACACCACATCGTCACACGGCAAGTGGGGTAAACATCTCGCTTGCTAAAGTTCCTGACTTTTATAGAGTTGTGTAAAAGGTACAATATTGGCAACTACATATCACGCGAGCACAGCAGCACACAGACAATCACAGACACACAGACATACACACACTACATCTAGCACGACACACACACACACAGGACACACACACGGCCACACTACAGCCCTATCCCACACGCAGCAACTTTACAGTACAGCACAGGACAGATCTTTCACTCATGGACACAGCGACAGATCATCCGCATAGCAATTTCCAATACATGCATGGCACACACAAATATGCCCACTACCCCACCACAACAAGCCCGTAAACATCACACACAATCTACATCACAGCCTGCTAAAGTACACTCCCAGTTCCTCCATGATTCATCTGCACGACACACAAGTCACGCACGAGGTCACAACAACACTACGTGACACTTACATGTTCAACCATCACATACGTATCTGACACCACACATCAACATCGAACACACCACACGTACAGCATCACCTTCATGCTCCCAGCTACAGCATGCGGAAGCACCTACACACACAGTTCACAGTCATTTCTACACGCACTGTAGCTTCATGCACGCACAACACACACATCACTCAGCAAGACACACATAATAAACTCCACATCAACACAGCCACTGCTGCTTGCTCTTCCTCAATTCATGCCATCCAGCCAAAGCAGTACAACTAAATATAGCTGGCGACCGTTTACACAAACAATCTATACACAGCTCTACTACACACAACGCCCACACACGACTAGCAAATCTAACACTACAATTAATATTAACTATCAACTAGCTTACATTCCACATATTCTGCGCAATCGAAACCATGTCCTTCGTTGAATTTGCATTCTGCACGAGCAAAAGGAAACACCAAAAGTAATGAATAACAATTAAGATAAAGAGCAACACGCTTAACTCCCTCTTTTGTTCTCTGGCAACTCAACTGAAACACATACCTTTCACAAAAGGGCTGCCTGTCTATCAAGGAAGTCTAAGGTCGTTGGAATGAGTTTGTTGTGTGATGTGGTCGTGTGTAACTCGTGGCGTGGCACCAACCAGCGCGCTCGCAGCTCCACACATCTGCCGTGTGTTGTGTATGTGTGTGAGTGTTTGTGGTGTGTGTGTGTTTTTTGATGTTTGTGTGTGTGTGTGTTGTGTGTGTGTGTGGTGGCGCGCGTGCGCGCGGCGTTGTGTGTGTGTGTTAGTGATGAGGATTCTTCAGATGTGGTGATGGGTGTATGTGTGTTCTGAGGTGAAATGTCCACGATGTACTAACTCTCACGTGACAGCAATCAGCGTAACATATTTGATATCGCTTGAAATTTAAAAAATAAAAAAAGAAGATAAAAGAAAAGAAGAAATAGAAAAAGTATGAAAAACAAAGTATGAAAAAAAAAGACACAAAAGAAATGTAGGCTTACTTCTCTTAGTCTCATTTCAGCTTTTGCGCTTGTCGTGTTGTTATTGTTTTTTGTTGTTAATGTTTTTGTTGCTATAATGAGTGAGATTTGCTGTTCTGACCTGGGTGCTAAGTTACAGGGCCTTGGCTTGTATTGTTTGTTTGTTTTTAAGGTTTGGGGGGGGGGGGCAGAGTGAAGAAAGGCATGATTTCCTTGCTTTAAAGGCAGTTTTGTTTGGCGAGGCGCGCGCGTGTATTTAGGTGCGAGGAAGAAAAGGAGGAAGGGGTTGAAGGTGGGGTGGCGGGGGGGGTAGATTGTGGAATTGGGAGGGGGGGGGGGGGGGGAATCAACAGCCTCGGCATCGCTGAGCGGAATACGTCAATTCTCTGACGGCACTGTGTTGGCGCGAGTAGGGCAAACGACCATATGGTCGTTCACGACGGCGTGAGATGACAAGAGCTCGTCCTCTTAAAGCCCTCGTCGTCAGCGACCATCCTGACGCGCTATAATATTGGGTTGGGTTACACCTGTTTAGTGCGCTACTGAACTGGCATCATTTCCTTTCAGTCAAGATGAGCAACAAGGCGTTCGGCGAGAATCGTCGGCGGCCACATGAGGAGCTGGCAGATCACAAAGTGCGGG
>JADBJO010013732.1:0-5000 GCA_016801955.1 Conus betulinus
GTCTTAGAGTCAAACACATGTCCAAGTGTTTTTAACACTCCAGCACTCGTCCGCACACAGTGTTACCACCATCTAGGCGTGTCTCAGCGGTTTTTTAACGCGCTTCAGACGTCCTACACTGTGTTTTTTAGCACTTTGAGTCCGACTGTCCTATACCTGTGTTTTATCCACTCCAAGCTGTCACACTGTGTGTTGTTGCACTCCAGGCTTCCACCTGTTTTTACCACTCCCATGGCGTGTCTCACCACAGTCATATTACCACTGCCAACTCAGATCCTGGGTGTTGTTTTTAGCAATCCAGAATGTCCTAACTGTGTTTTTTGACCCACCTTCCAAGGAGCTTTACCACAACATGTGTTTTATAACTACACCAGGGCTGTCCGCCACTGCGTTTTACCACTCCATCGGTGTCCACGACGCTTTTACCCCTCCAGGCTGTTCCAGCACTGTTTATAACCGGCTCCAGCCTGCCACAACGTTTAAAACACCACTCCTAGACTTTTACCATTCCATACTGTCCACATGGTTTTAAACCACTCCAGACCGTCCACACTGTTTTTAACACTCCAGACGGGTCCAACTACTGTTTTACCACTCCAGACTGTCCACACTGTTTTTCCATTCCAGACTGTCCACATGGTTTTTACCACTCCAGACTGTCCCACTGTTTTACCACTCCACTCCGACTGTCCACACTGTTTTAACCACTCCAGACTGTCCATTCCACTGTCCACATGTTTTTAACCACTCCCACCGTCCACATCTGTTATTACCACTCCACACTGTCCACACTGTTTTTTACCACTCCACACTGTCCACACTGTGTTTTACCATTCCAGACTGTCCACATGGTTTACCACAAGACTGTCCCACACTGTTTTTACCACTCCAGACTGTCATACTGTTTTAAAACCACTCCAGCTGCCCATACTGTTTTACCACTCCAGGCTGGGCCCACACTGTCCAACCACTCCAGCTGTCCACACTGTTTTACCACTCCACACTGTCCACTGTGTTTAACCACTCCAGACTGTCCACATTGTGTTGTTACCACTCCCTCACTGCCCATACTGTATTACCATTCCAGACTGTCCACATGGTTTTAACCACTCCAGACTGTCCTCACTGTTTTACCACTCCAGACTGTCCACACTGGGTTTTACCACTCCAGACTGTCCATACTGTTTTACCACTCCAGACTGTCCACACTGTGTTTTACGACGTCACAATCAAACAAGCGTCATAACGTATTTCATCACTCAGATATTCCACACAGACAGACACACAGACAGAAAGATACACAGACGGCATTTCTTCGTTTCCATTGTAAAGTGCCCCTGTTTTATAAGAACTGGAGTACAAAAAGGAGTAACGATGTTTTCCATGTTTTCTTTTTTTTTCAGTTTTTTCTTTTTTCAACTCGCATTGAAAACACCCTTAACAAGGTGCTTGCTCCTCATTGGTCAGTTTTCTATGAATAGTGATTTGTGCTCTTGAAAGGAAACAAGATGCAAAGCATATAACGTACTCCCAGTTTATCTAGAATACGCGTGAGATATTCCACAAAGAAGAAAAACCGTTTCGGCACGTTATTGCCGTTAGTAACGGCTATTCAGGTAAACATCGGCCATCATCTGTTTACCTATAATGAACATACCTACAAATTTTCAGAAAGATCGGCCATGTACTTTCTGAGATTTTCCATAAAGAAGAAAATCGTTATGAGCCGTCATAGCAATTAGTAACCGCTATAACGGTAAAATAAAATACCGGGCATCATCCGAGACCAATAATGAATATACCGATAAATTTTCAGAAAGATCGGCCAAGTACTTTCTAAGATATTCCATGAAGAAGAAAAACCGTCATGGACTACGTTATAGCCGCTAGTAACGGCTATAACGGTTACAATAACACATCGGACATCATCCATAATGAACATGCCTACAAATTTTCAAAAGATCTGAGAACTTTCTGAGATGTTCCATAAAGCAGGAAAACCGTTATGGGCCGTTATGGCTGTTAGTAACGGCTACAACGGTAAAATAACACATCTAGCATGATCCGTGACCATAATGAGAATGCCTACAGATTTTCAGAAAGATCGGCCCAGTAGTTTTGTCTGGATCGAGTGGAACACATTTTGACCACGGAGACACACACACACACACACACACACACACACACACACACACACACACACACACACACACACACACACACATACACACAGCATTTCTTCTAAAGTACTCCCTATACAAAAAGAGAGAAAGATTGCCTGACACTTCATGGGAAGAGCTGACTGGAGAGGACAGAGACTTTGTAAGGAAAAGAAACAAGATGCAAAGCATATAAACGTATTCCAGTTTGTCCTGAGTACGCGTGAGATATTCCATGAAGAGGAAAATCCGTCTTGGGCTGGTGTAACCGTTAGAAATGGCTATTCTGGTAAACATCGGCCATCATCTGTGACCTATAATGAACATACAAATTTTCAGAAAGATCGCCCAAGTACTTTCTGAGATTTTCCATAAAGAAGAAAACCATTATGGGCCGTTAGTAACAGATATAACGATAAAGTAAAACATAGGGCATCATCCGGGACCCATAATGAACATACCTACAAATTTTCAGAAAGATAGGCCAAGTACTTCAAAGATATTCCATGAAAAGAAGAATCGTTATGGGTCGTTATAGCCGTTAATAATGGCTATAACGGTAAAACTAAAACGTCAGCATCATCCGTGACCCATAATGAACATACCTACAAATTTTCAGAAAGATCGGCTACATACTTTCTGAGATGTTCCATAAAAAGAAAAACCGTTATGGCCGTTATAGCCTTTAGTAACGGCTATAACGGGTAAACTAAAACATCGGGCATCATAATACCTACAAATTTTCAGAAAGATCGGCCAAGTACTTTCTGAGATATTCTATAAAGAAGAAAATTCGTTATGGGCATTATAGCCGTTAGTGACGGCTATAACGGTAACTACTAAAACATTGGGGTATCATCCGTGACCCATAATGACCTACCTACCAAATTTTCAGAAAGATCGACAAAGTGCTTCCTGAGATATTCCATAAAGAAGAAACCTGTTATGGACCGTTATACCCGTTAGTAACGGTTTTACCGGTAAACTGAAACATCGAGCATCATCCGTAACCTATAGTGAACATACCTGCTAACTTTCACAAAGATCGGCCAAGTACTTTTTGAGATTCCATAAAGAAGAAAAACCGTTACAGGCCGTTACAGCCGTTAGTAATGGCTATAACTGTAAACTACTAAACCATCGGGCACCATCCGTGACCCATAGTAAACATACCTGCTAATTTTCGCAAAGATCGGCCACGTACTTTCTGAGATTTTTTCCATGAAGAAGAAAAACCTTACAGGCTGTTACAGCATTAGTAACGGCTATACGGTAAACTAAAACATCGGGCATTATTTGTGACCCACAATAAACATACCTACAAATTTTCAGAAAGACCGACCACGTACTTTTCTCAGATATTCGATAAAGAAGAAAAACCGTTACAGGCCGTCACAGCCGTTAATAACGGTAAAATTGAAACACCCGGCATCATCATCCGTAACCCATAGTGAACATACCTGCTAATTTTCACAAAGATCAGCCAAGTATCTTCTGAGATATTCCATAAAGAAGAAAAACCGTTACAGGCCGTTACAGCCGTTAGTAACGGTTATGACGGTAAAATACCACATTGGGCATCATCTTTGGCCCATAATGAACATACCTACAAATTTTCAGAAAGATCGGCCCAATAGTTTTGTCTGGAGCGAGTGGAACACATTTTGACCACACACACACACACTCACACGCGCCTCGCGCGCGCGCGCGCGCGCGCACACGCACGCACGCACGCACGCACACACACACACACACACACACACACACACACACACACGCAGACTCACACACAGAGACAGAGAGCAATTTGTTCGTTTCCATTCTGAAGTACTCCCTGTTCAAACGAACTGGGAGTACAAAAAATAAATTAGCAATGTGGAGAAGAAGAGGACGAAGAGATATAACAGAGCAGAGACAGAGTGGAACTCACCTTTTTTGTATCGTGAAATATAGTTTGATTCTAGTGTGATGTGTGAACAAAGTGGATAATTTGTAATACAAGGCTTTTATCGGAATCTCGATTTCGACAGTTTATTTTCGTTTTGAAACGCAATCGGAATTAATTTCCAAATTCTACCCCGTTCACCGTTTAACAGTCGATAGGCGAGATATGGATCCTATGATCGATCATGAAGTAAGTAATTGATTTAGATTACTAACAGGGTGCCGTGTCCTTTCTGGGGCAAGCACTTGTACATGGGAGTGGTACTGATACATAGGCCCTGGCAGCCACTGGCAGCCCTGGAGATAATGAGAGATATCTGCCGCAAGGTGGATTTTGATTTTTTTTTTTTTTTTTTTTTTTTTTAAAATGTGAATACCGTCCCCCATGGAAAGAATGCAGAATTTAGGGTCTGTGAACCCAGAGTTGGTTTGTTTGTATAGGGTAAGTTGGAGACGTCTGCGTAACCTACAGAAAAAAATGAAGTGCGCAAAATGAATGAAAGAACTTAGTCAGTGTGACTTTTTTTTTTTTTTTTTTTTTTTTTTTCGATGTAGCATAAGAAGAGACGTTTTGTTGAATGATAATAATGGCCAAAGTAAAAATAAATAAATAAGAAGCCACCACCCCCCCCCCACCCCCACCCCCTCCCTCGCGCCAAAGGAAGTGAGGCCCAGAAAGAAAAAAAATTCTTTTAAAACGGGTGAGAAATTCAAAATTGAGTTCTGGTTTGTTTAATTGAAAAGGAGTCACATGTGTGGTTTGCGTGTGGGGCGCATAAAAAGGATTGCCTATGTGTGCATGTGATGTGGCACGTGGAAACCGTACGTGTAACAGTGAAAGATGAACCGGTTCATCCCCCATCACCCCCCCCCCCCCCCCCCCCCCCCCCCCCCCCC